>APFE031427418.1:0-25942 GCA_000404065.3 Pinus taeda
CCCCCTCTAACCCCCCGGTTCACTACGTAGGTTAGTCGTGGAAAGAATATAACACAACCCAACAATTTTCCTCCATAAGTGTTCCATATCCCTCGTCATCATTAGGGGGGCGCTGTTGGAATGTATCTTGTTGAAGGTAATAATGCCTAGATTATGTCAGAAGAAACTCTAAATTAATATATAAGAGGCATATCCAACATTATTCATGGAGTAAAATACACTTGTAATAATTTAGTATATAAAGAGATGAAATTACATTATCCCACATGTATTATTTGGATGTAATTCCTCCATAAATTTCAGTATATAATAGAGGTTAAGGGGTCCCATGAAACACACAACATAGTGAATATCAAAGTATTTTCTTTGTAAAGAGTGAAGGTTTTGTGGAGGTTCTCTTTGTAATATTATAGATTCTTGAACATAATAAATATGTTTTACCTTCTTGTAGATGTTTTCCCAATTGGGGTTTTACCACATAAATCTGGTTTGTTCTTTCTTTTGTCTCTTATCTCCTTTCTTTTACTGATTAAGTGTTGTTATTATTTATAGGAGGTTAGATTAGTAAAGTTTTGTGGTGTTTTATATTGTTGTATGATTAATCTATTCTCAATATTCTAACAAGTAGAATTAGCTCCCTCTCTGAAGATTTCGCTAATAATGAAGACTTCTAGCCATAGTTTAATAAGCTAGTTGGACCAACAATAGACCCTTCATATCATAATATAACATTGAAAGTTATTACATAGGTTTCCCTAATATCCCCATGCAATAAGTTTACATCACTTACCTCCTCTAACCAAAAGCACTTGGGAAATTCCTTATGTCCTAGCCCATAGACACATGTAAAGTGGGTAAGGTTGTCCCCAATGGTTTATTTCAAGTAAATTAGTAACATTACCTTAGGTTATTTGTCATAAATAATATTATATATGTTGGTTGAAGTTAAATGTGTCATCATATGTTAGGAACTATGCATTAGGATCAATGTACCATGCCTCAGGGGGTGTTCACAATGCCTTGTGATCTGTGTACTTGCTTTGGGATTTGTGTACCTATATATCAATATATTTGATCACATTAAGATACATGTGAGAGTTTATTGGGATGCATGCCTATGCATTAGGATCTGTGTCAGCCAACATGGACACAACATCATCAGTAGAGGTCTACATCAACATTCATGTATTCTCAACATTGTTTGAGCATCATTATTAATCATTCAATATGTATTATTTGGACATATATGAGCGGAGTCCTATTTTCTTGTATGCATGTCATACATGAGAAATTTTTTGATACATCTATGAACTAGTGTGTCACATCCATCAGTATGAACACAACTACTCACAAGTATTTACTTCTAGAACTTATAAAAAAGGTGAACTAATTTAGGGGAAATTATCCTTTGATAAAGTGCCTAAAATTTCACTAAATCATCACATTTGGATGTAGATTGGCCGCAATAATTCCAAAATGGTGTCATAATAGGAAACCAAATAAAAAATGACCATGTTGCAATGTTCCAGATATTGTCATGCACAAATTATCTTGCATTTGGACCATTTAATGTCTACACGTGCGGATCAGTGAAATGGATTGGATCATTATATTTTTTGTCATCCATCTCAAATCTTTCTAAGTGGAAAAATTGGAGTCATCAACTCACAAGACCATTTTTACCAGTGGGACCCAATTTGGCAAATTAGGGTCTAAAACCTTCTGGGAGTAGTATGAGGAATGAAATAATGTTATTTTGGGAAAACAATTGTTTCTTTTGTCTAACACTTTTTTGTGTTATTCTACACTCATATATATTTCTAACAACACAAGAATCACCTCAATTAGAGTCAATATGAAAAAGTTATGCCATTGGGAAGTTGACCTTGCCATTTTGACCACCATAATGAGAAAGGATGCCATGTTATTCCTCATTATTAATGGAAAAGGGGATATCCACATGATCATGATGAAGAATACTCTTAGAAGAGTCCATATTGTAACTCTAGGTAAGAGTTGAATGAATCAAACATGACCACTAGTACCTATCAAGTTGCGTTATAACCAAGCTACTAAGAGGAAAAGGGGTTCCATTCTATTTGAGTGCATTTTGTTCCATAAATGAGTAGAGTAGCCAAGAGTGCATAAGGAGAGAGAAAACATACATTATTTATGCACTGTATCAGCCCATGGACCACATGACTCATTTATTTATACTTGCATCCATTTTCTTTTTAGAGAAAGAGAGTAGAGTGACCTCACCTTCTAGTCGGGTTTTCTCTTGAAAGGGTTTCCTAGGTTATATCTTATGTTAATTTATGGATTGTGAGTTTTATTTTTTTCTCTATTTCCTGCATAATTAGAAATTGCATGCATACACAATAAACAATAATTTATAGATCCAAAAATATAAGGAGAAATAAACCCTCAGTGTGCAGATTTTAGATTTTCGAATACATTTTAGTAGATTTATTATGACGAATTATGCAGTGGAATATCCGTAGTAGCTTCTAGATCATATTGGTATCAAAGTATGTTTCTTTATGTATATTGTGGAGAGTTGTAGGGGAACAAGGTCGACTAATCCAAAAGTCACACAACCCCAGTCATGGGTAATGAATATGTGAATAACTTTCATAATCCTGCAAAGGATAGGTTTGTGCAGCTATAAGCACAAGTTTTAGATATTAAGTGTAATGTAAGCTCCTTATGGTGGTCATGATCAATAAGCTTGAGCTATTAAGAGAAGATGGGGGTTCTAATGTAGATGTTCGAGTAGAGGGGAGATCAAGAGATCTAGAAGAAACATAGAAGTAGTTGAAGAAAGAACTTGAAAAACATCAACCTTGTTCAAGTGACGTGAAACATTCATAATCCCTATTCAAAATGGAAGTGAAGGTCGACATAAAGCTATATCAAGGTGAGATTCATGCTCTAAAGGTAAATAATTGGTTGCAACAATTAGAAGTTTATTTTAGTGCTCATCATATAGAGGAAGAATATAAGATTTTGTTTGCTTGACTGAAATTAGATGGCCATGCCCTAACCTAGTGGGGAAGCCACACAAAAACCTTGAGGTTGGAGGGAGATCCTCCTGTGACTAAGTGGGAGGATTTAAAAACCATCATAAAGTCACAATTTTACCCTATTGGGTATGTAGAGGACCAATGGATCTGGTGGCATTACTTCAAGTAGAAGTAGGGGAAAATTTTACAAGGGCACACAACACAATTTAGAACTTCTCTTCCCCATAAGCATCCAAATACATTCTCCTAGGGAGACCAAAAGGCCTATATATACTAGTCAAGTTTAGCAGAAAGTTAGATCTAGAGATCATAATATAACGCGAGAGATTTGCTATTTCTATAAGGTCATATTTATAGGAGGAGGAATATAGGTTGCTAGCTGAAGAGGAGAAGGCTCTTATGCTTTGAGGTTCTTAGCTTGGTCATTGGAAAATAGGAGATTTGGTGTCCCTCAAGATGGTTTCTACAACTAACTATTGCATCTTTGTGTGAAATGTATGGCCCCTTTCCTTCCTTTGCATGATTAGAGGATTGCTTGAATTGTTGTTTGCACTTTGATTGGACACACATATATTTGGTGAGATAAGGGAAAGAATCACAGAGCATAAACTCCTTGTGATTGTAAAATTTTAGTCACAACGCATGGCCACTGATTCCAATAACTATGAGGAAAGTAAGTTAGACATGGAAGAGAATATAATATACACATAAATACAGAAGGAGGTGAATGTAATTAGCCTTTTGAAATAGGAAGAAAACAAAAAAACTAGACTCCTCCATATAAATATATAGGTCAAGAAGATAAAAATTGATGCTCAGTTCGCTTCAGGATCACATGAAAATCTCATTGCAACAAAGTTGGTCAACAAATTGGTACTGGAAGTTCATGATCATAAAATCCTATATCCATTGGTATGGGTAAATAAGGATGCATAAATGAAGGTAACCAAACAATGCAAACTTACATTTTCCATCAATGCTAATTTTATTGATGAAGTAGAGAAAGATGTATTTCCCCTTGATGTATGTGGGGTGGTGTTTGTAAGTCCCTATATGTACATGTGGGATGAAATATTCGTGCAAAAACCCAACTAGTAGAGCCTCATCAAGCATGAAAAATCCTTTGCCATTAATATAGATAGGGGCAAGTCTAAAATTTCAGTGGTAAGTTCCAACCAAGCCAAGAAACTGCTTAGTTCTAGAAAGATAAAATTAGTCTATACAAGAGTCAATGAGAGTAAAATCATCTATAGAGCCTAGAGGATTTAAAAGGAGTCACAAATGATAGTGTCGAGATAGAAGGGCTATGGGCTTATTTAAGCACAAAGGTTCATGCAAGTAAGAGAACCAAGGGCTCGAAGCAGTTGACAAAGGGAATTAAGCCATAGGAGGCCTAAAAAGGAATAAGCACCTCAAGGCTTGAGAAAAGGTCACCACACTCAACCCTATGGTGGGAAATCAGACTAATGTAAGAGTGAAAGGTGCTTAAGGCTAGTTTCAATAGTTTTTGGCATCGTTGTTTAATAAAATAAAAGGGGCCGAGGTAAGTTAATTTGGCAACATAGTTTTGGAAAGGTCTATGGGTTTATAGAAAAGTGATTAGGGACTTGGATGAATGTGTCAGAAGCTAAAATTATTAATTGAGTCAATGGAAAATGTTGAATCTTTGACTCAAGGCAGTGAAGGACCACAATGCGCCAGAGCAAATTAATGGAGCCTGTCTTGAAACATAATTAGCCACTCTTGATCTTCCTTGCGCAACGTGAATAATTCAAGTGAAAATATTGTTGAGTGCAAAATATTTTATCATAGAATAATAGATCCATGCCTGTAGTACACTCTCATCTCTGTCAAGCAATTAAGAATAATGGAGAGCCCTACTGTAGCCTACAGTTTGACTGAGAATGAATTCTCAGTATGGAGAATCACACAAGTGCCCATTCTTATGCTTAATTAAGTTGCAGTGTACAAGAAACTTGATGCAACAACAACATGGACAACCATGCATTCAAGTACACTCTCGAGCAATGTGAATGACAGAGTGATGGCTGACAAAGATAACATTGTTTCTTGTGCAACAGAGGAGGAAAACTGAGTATTTCCATTGAGAAATGTGGGGTGGAATGAAACATAGTTGAGAGAGCGATGTGGATAGCTTTGTATGTGTGAGGTTGTTGTAGGAAGAGGCCTAGAGTGTTCCTATATAGAAATGGAGGCCCAAAGTGTGCCTGTGCTACTGCAAGAGGCCAAGAGTACCTGTGTAGAGGAAGAAGGGAAAGAGCTGAGGACATGCTACTGAATGTGTCTCTGGAATAGAAGGACAAGTATTATAATATGTTGTTGGGAGAGAGTGAAGGATGCTTAGCAAAATAGAGGGCTACAGGCAGAGGAGAAAAAAGTGTTGGAATCAGGCAGAGTGGCCGCCAATTACAGTGACCAGTAAAGTTCCTTATTGATTGTGGGTTGGAGCTTACATACAGGGAGTTGGTGCTTCCATCTTAGTAGGTATATGAAGAAATAGTGGGGTTTTTTGCCTCCTGAAAGTTGGTTCTTTCATAAATCCAAGGATTCACAAGTTGGTTCTTCTAGTAGGCTAATCACGTGTCTACAAAAGAAGGGGGTTGGTGCTTCATGCTAGTGGGTGCTAGCAAACAATCTAAGGGATTTGGTGATTCCCGTGATTGTTGGCTCACAAACAAACATTGATGTAATAGAGTAGGTGCTCTTATTTACATCAAATACCAAACAAGCTTTGATGGTTTTTCTCCTGGAAGGGTTTCCACATTAAACCTCTATGTCACATGTGCTTGTTGCTCATGATGTGTGTGTCTGTGTTGATTCATATGGCTACCACTATGATTTGTTAATGGTTGCTCACTTAGAGAATGCCAAGTTTGAATGTTGAATGAAAATTGGCATACAAGTTTAAATTAGCCTTAATATTGATTCACCCCCACTCTCAGTATTAAACATTGTTTGCAACATTTGGTATCAGAGTATGGTTTCTTTAGGAACAACTGAACCGCTCAAAGGTAGATCAAAGGGAAACAATGGCTAATCAAGTTTGGCTAACACCATAGGGAGTTCCATTTTTGAATGTATTAGACTATGAGCTCTAGAAGATTATAATGGAAGCCTATTTGATGGTAATTAATGAATATATTTGGTTGTTTATGGTATATGAAGAAAGGAACGAGTTCAATACAGATGCCAATGAGATTATCATGAAAGGGCTATCAAAGCCATATGCAAATAAAGTGAGGAATTATGAGTCAACAAAGGAAATGTTGGACAAACTACAATGTCTATATGGAGGAGAAATCTACGGTGCAACATATGAGGTTGATGAACCTTGTTGCTCAAGCAGTGATGCTAAATTTGTGAAGACAGTTGATAATGAGAGGAAGAGAAGGAAGAAGAAGAGGAAGAATTTATCTAAAAGGAAAGATGCTAAAAATATTGAAGATCTTTCTTCTAGTGAGCAAACTGATGATCTTCACTTCAAATATGGTGAAGAAGAAGACCTAGATGAGAGGCTATGCTACTTAGAAGGTAAGATCTTTCTTTGTGACTCACACACAATACGCAGGGGAAGGAAGCACCAATTACAGAGTGCATGAATCAATATACTAGAGAAGAAACAATAAGGAAAATAATATAGGATATCTGGGAGAGAAATGAAGTGACTATTGAGGATGTGGTTGGTTGGAATACACCAACAACAAATAGCAGAATGGGAAAACAAGGTGGCATATGAGATTTCAGAAATAAGGCAAAGATGCCAATGGATGCTACCATATAAAACATCAGAATTCTAATTAGAAAAATCCATATTATAATTGGCTAAATGAAAATTATCAAATGCAAACCTGAAAGAAATGCAACCAGAACCAATAAGAAGAGGGAGTGCCCCACAAGAAGTAACCCCCACTATTGGAATCCAAAAGTGTTGACAAATTGTAGAAGGGGTTGTAGTCGCTACAAGTGTAAGCTCCAACTCTGAAGAGAACCCCCAAAACTAAGGAGCAACCTTGTTGGTGTGGCTAGAAGTGACAATTACAATTTCCCACCACCCTTTCTTTGTGCATCCCAGTTCGTCCTAACTCCCTTTAATTTTACAGAGCTTGAACACAACTTGATCACCTTAGCTCTATTGTCTGAAGCAAACAATCACGTTTAAGGAAAAATCAGGCAACAATTCTCCGAATTTGCAGTAAATTCCGCATACACTTACCCCTCCTAACGAGAGGACCTTAGAAGAAATACCACTTGCGGTGGGGGAAGAACTTGCAAAAAGAATAAAAATTGCAGTAGTAACAAACTGCAAATGGACGCGAGACAGAGCTGGTAACTTGTGCTACCTATAAATTCCATATGAGTGCTTGCATGCTTGCTTTGATGCATGGGTAGGGTAGGCCACACCAAACCCCTCTTATATGTTTTGAGAGGCGATGGGGAGGTGGGTCCGTCCCCCAAACTCCTGCCAACATGCGCAAGCCACCCTGATCTAGGATTCAACGTTCAACCTTTAAATTTATTTAAATTATTTATACATAAATGTTCAAAATCTTTTATTTAATTAATTATTTTTTCTGTCTCAACAACTAATTTATTATAATATTTTTGTTATATATATGTTTATGACTATAATAATCTCCCTAATTACTCAATAATTATTAAAATTATTGATGACTTGTCTCTTTTCCTTGCCTTACCCACCCTTATTTCTAAGTTACACTATTTTATTATTAAATTCCTTCTTCCAATTTATTTGAATGTTCAACATTTAAATTCATCTAAATTAGTGTATGAATAAACATTCAAAACCTTTTCATTAATTAATTAATTAATTAAGGTTTCCTCCAACAAATAATTATTATAATAATTTTGTTATCTTTATTTTTTTATTATTATAATAATCATGTTAATTACTCAAATAATTATTTATGACTTTTTATTTTTTTCGGTCTTACCCACTCTTATTTCTAATTTTTTTTTTTTTTTTTTTTTTTTTTTTTTTTTTTTTTTTTTTTTTTTTTTTTTTTTTTTTTTTTTTTTTTTTTTTTAATTCCTTATTCCAATATATTTGATTGCTCAACCTTTAAATTTATTTAAATTAAATTATTTATGAATAGAGTTTCAAAGCACTTTTAATTAATTATTTAGTTAAAAATTCCTCCAACAAATAATTAACTAGTTGACGGTGCTGGAAGCTGCTAACAGGGGAGGGATCCTCCCCATTGTGAAGTCCCAATTAGACCCCACCCTTTTTGGAGTAGGAGCCCCAGCCAAAAAACGACCGGTTGCCAAAGTGGTGTTTTTGAAGGTGTGTCTTGGTTGCGATAAACATATAGAATGATATAAACATAACTTTGCTAAAAGCAAGTGTATAAACTTTGTGAAGTGTCAAATGTAATACATGCAAGGTTCCATCACATCGAAGGGAAATGAGTGAGTCCCTTAGAAGCATGTAATAGTACTTAGCTTAAAAGAGATGCACAAACAATACAATAGAATCGTTAGTTACCCTACAAAACAATTCATAAGATAGCAAAGATCGTAATAACATAACAACACACATCCAACAAGATTCATACTAAAGCAAACGAATTAGTTCATAAGCATTAGCATAAATGAAACAAAACATATCACAAATATAAAAATAATAGTCTTACTACATTCATGACATATGCATGAAGGCATGCCGACTTTGAGCTTTTATTAAGAGTGAAAATTCTAGACATACAATTACAATTGACAAGACACTAGCACCAATAGTGGAACATGAAGGCAACACTTGCTTCTCCAAAGAATGATATTCCTTCTATTCTAAACTAGAGAATCCAAGGCTCCAAAACAAAGCTTCCAAGCCTTTGGTTCCAACCCCTCTGCTTGATTATGAGGGTGTATTTATAACAAATGAGATGGCCCCTCATCTCCCTTTGTAACCTTTGAGATACCCTCATGGATATTTGACTTATTTTGTATTTTACTAACTAATGAGCTTTCATATTCCATGATTGACACTTAGACTTCCACTTACATATTTATTTCAAATACAATATTACAAAAACCCATATGAGACAAAAATGGGTAGAGCTTAATAAGGCAAACTACACATATCAAGATTGACTTTGAGGAAACTCTAGCTCATTAGCTTCAATTTGTAGATCTTCAGTCACATAGTGATGCCATGCTTTATACTGTGCGATGGGATCCTCAAACTCTGCAAGAATATTAGGTTGAAAGCAAACTCGTGCTTCCATCAGATCTAGGTAGACATTTTTGGAACCAATTTGTGTCTATTTGTTAAATTAGAACAACACAATATTGATCTTAGCAGGGCCACAAATATACTTTTGCATCTTGCGTCTATTTATCTTCAAGCCCTCTTTGGTAACAATTTGCTTCAATTGGTCCAAGTATTTTGAAACTTCTTGCCTGACTACTTTTTTTCCTTTTTTTTCAGTGAATGTCCTAATGAAGGGATCTTATGAGATTTCACCAAGGAATCCACACTATTGTACAACCGTGCATAAGAATATAAGATGTTGGCTATAAAAGTGTTGTTTGTTACTTTGTATAAGAATTTTGACTTTAGGTTTCTCAAACTTAGCTTGTTGTCTTGTTTTCTTAACCAATTATGACGGTGCCCCTCTGTACTTCATTCCCCATTCATGAACTGTAATGATGGCTATGTGAATTATATTTATATATTTTTCATTCTCCCGTGATTTCTTCTGCTTATCATGTAAGGGGACAACTTCTTTATGCATGATGGGCAACTCCTCATAAAATTCATTGTATTGTCTCCCAAATCTTGAAATTCACCAAATATAGCTGCATGAAGCTCTTTCAAGTACACATGTGCGGGGGCCAACTTATGAGTTTATGCTTGGAGTTTTTTTATATGTTGTATCAGAACTTCTAATTTCTTTTCGATTTGTTTATTTTATGCCATTAGATACTTTGTATTTTCCTTTTAAGCTCATACAAAGGCCAAGTTATTTGCGACAATAGTTTCAAGATTTTTTCTGGTGTACATGACAATAACCCATTATGTATTGATGAAAGAAGGATGTGTGAGGCCATCTGGAAAATGCTTCTTTCTCACTTGCAAGATTTTTCTTTGAAGCTCATTGAAAGTCAAGATGAAAATATCCATGACCGGACTATCATCTAAAGGATCAATTTCCTCTTCATCCCTTGGAGCTTGCCCATTTGTAGCAGAGGCAGAGACTGAATGGGGATCTATTTTGTATTGGGCATAAGATCAACATCTTGATTTTGCTTCTCTTGTTCTACCTCCATGTATTGAATAACCATACAAAGGGGAGGGAAGCACCAATTGTAGAGTCACAATTTTACCCTATTGGGTATGTAGAGGACCAATGGATTTGGTGGCATTACTTGAAGCAGAAGTAGGGGAAAAGTTTACAAGGGTACACCATAAAATTTAGAAAGATGGCCACAATGTTCGGTATCTCCCCAAAGAACCCAGACATACTCCTCAAGTATATGGGGTTTCTACATTATCATCTACTGAATCAAGTGGTGATGTTCAAACCTAGAACGGTAGATGAGGCTTGTGTTTAGACATACTACTTGGAGAACATAGGCCAAAGAAGGGGAAATCAAGTGGGTCAAAGCATAAAGAGCACTATAATGGTTCTAAGGAGGGGAAGAAGAAGTGGAAAGGGGGAGAAGATAAAAATATGGCAACCAAAACACACCAATGCAAAGATCCCAACAACCACTGCAACCATTGTAACATTGATAGTCATATAGAGGAGAAGTGTTGGAAGTTACATCTAGAGCTTAACCTAAAGAAAAAAATAAAAATGCAAAGAAGAAGAACCTCATTGTTATCAACCTATTTTACCATTGAATGTAATATAGAGGAGAAGTGTTGGAAGTTATGTAGGAATTTACAGGGTAAGTTCCTCAGACAGAACACCAAAGGACACCGCTCACAAACAAATCACAGATCAACACACCAGTATTTTGACGTGGTTAAAACCCTCAAAGAGGGAAACAGTCCATGGCCTGAGCCAACTTGGCCACTTCTGGCAATTTATTAATAAAAGAATGAAAATTTACATAAGCTTCTCTCGTGAACGGTTAACCTACAAATGACCCTCCATGCGCTTTAAATAGAATTCATGGACCAATCGGGTGTTAAGCCATGGATCAAGTGTTGGTAATACCGAGGAGAGAATGAACTGTCGGATCACTACATATCGTGACCGTCGGATTGTAAGTTACAAATGTACATAGTAAAGAAACACACTTTACCTAACTCTATACTAGACCAAGTTATACTTAACTATTCCTATGTGTCAGAATATCCTAACAAGTTACATCTAGAGCTTAACCAGAAGAAAAAAATAAAGATGCAAAGAAGAAGAACCTCATTGTTATCAACCTATTTTACCCACATTGAGTTAGTTATAGAAGAATTTGACTTGTTGAACTTGATGCATAGCCTATACCCTTGATTTTGACCCTCTTACAACTTGGACGCTGATTAGCCATCCATATTCTATGCAATTCCTCTGATTCTCAATGTATATCTAGAGAATTTGTGCATATTATCCCTTTCAAACCAACGTCCATCTTGTGCCTCCTAGATTTTCTCATTCTCGAGGAGATCAACTTGACTAATTAGATTTATGAGTTGGCTAGGGGTTAATTAGTGTAGAATTTTCCTAACTCATCTCCCCCCTAAGTGTCTAGATACATTCTCCCATGGAGCCCAAAAGGCCTATATATACTAGTCAAGTTGAGGGGAAAATTAGATTTAGAGTTCATCATATAGCACAAGAGATTTGTTGTTTATGTGAGGTCATCCTTCCAGGAGGAAGAAACCAAGTTTTTAGCTGAAGAGGAGAAGGATATTATGCCTTGAGGTTCTCATCTGAGGGTTTGGAAACTAGGATATCTAGTGTCCCTCAAGCCGATTGCTCCAACTAATTACTACATCTTCATGTGAAAGGTATGAACCCTTTCCTTCATTTGCATATTATGGTATTATTTTCATGAATAGAGGATTTATTGAATTACTCTTTTCAATTTGATTTCACACACATCTATATGGTGAGTCAAGGGAAAGACTCATGGAGCAATAAATCCTTATGATTGTGGAATTTCAGTCACAAAAAACACTTTCTTCTAAGTAGGCCACTAAGGTTCTCATGGTGAATTTCACAACAATTAATAATCCTTAGCAACTTGGCATTAAAAAGAAAAAGAATAACCAAAAGAATAATAATAAACTTGCTTGGGATAATACTCAAAATCAACCTAATCAGGGTGGGGGCACAAGTGAGTGTTACTGAAAGGTTAAATTTCCTAGTAAGAACTTTTAGGGAGAACATTTAACTCATGAGTGTCCTCGTATGGATGAATTTCATCGCCTTCTTGCTCCATCAGTAGCCACCTAATAGCCTATTTTTTTGACTCATCCATTCCTTGCACAACCACAATAACAAATGGTTATACAACCTCCTCCATCTCCACTTGGGGGTAGTTGGGTGGGGGGGGGGGGGTTATTATTTTCCTCCTGGAAGCAATGAGCCCATACTCTTAGGTTAAAGGAACAAGTTCACTTGTCTACGTGAGAGAAAAAATTACGATACTCTTGAGTTTGGTTATGCTCTTAAGGACTCTGCCACTCCTGCTACATGCACTAGACCTCTCATGCTAAATAATCCTATGGAAACAATTTTTTTCCCACCTAAGGGTGTTCTCTAAAGTCAACACACAATCCTAACGTGTGGGATTCCCAAAATTTCAATATTGTTGATGATTTAGCCCAAGCACCTTATGCCATGTCTGCTCTTAAGGTTTTGCAGAGTTGTCCCACACAACAAAAATCCTTATTCACCAATGATTGTTAGCGGAGGGGTGGACCCCTTAGAGTCTGCTTTGATAACATTTGATTTTGATTCCCCTCATTTTTTACTCTCTCATCTTGTCACTTTTCAAATTGTGGTATGTAACTATAATAATCACATATACCACACTCTAGTGGATGAATGGTCTTCTACCTATGTAATGTCTATGTCATGTTGGAAGGCTATTGGTTCTCCAACACTCGAAAAGTCAAGTACTTCCCTACAAGACTTAGATGGACACACCTTCGCGCCTTAGGGATTTCTTCCAAAATTTTCTATTGATCTAGGGGGTAAGATCACATATGTTGATGTTTAATTTGTTAGTGCTCCCTTAGACTATAGTTGGAGGAAATGTTTAGTTTCTCTCTATGGTTGAGCATGGGTATGCCCAACTCAAAGATGTTATCAGAACGATTGAGACTTCAACATTTAGTTCCATAAATTCAATGTAGTCCTAGATCCTTCCTCCCATTTTGATCTCTAAGTTTTGCTGTAATGCATTTTGGCCATCAATTTCTCTTATGTCCTCATGCATTATTGGGCATCTATTATCATCCTCTTTTACCCATAAATAGTCAGTTGTTGAAGCCTTTGACTTGTTGACCTTGATGCATAGCTTGTACCCTTGATTTTGACCCTTTTGCAGCTTGGACGCTGATTAACCATGCATATATCATGCAATTTCTCTGATTCTCAATGTATATCCAGAGTATCTGCGTAGATTATCCCTTTCAAACCAGCACCCATATTTTTCCTTCTAGATTTGCCCATTTATGAGGATATCAACTTAACTGATTAGGTTTATGAGTTAGCTAGGAGCTAATTATTGTAGAAGTTTCCTAACTTCTTTTCCCCCTAAGCATCCAAATACATTCTCCAAGGGAGACCAAAATGCCTATGTACACTAGTCAAGTTGAGAGGGAAAGCTATATCTAGAGATCATAATATGGAATGAGAGATCTGTTATTTCTATGAGGTCATCTTTCGAGGAGGAGGAATCTAGGTTCCTAGCTGAAGAGGAGAAGGATCTTATGCATTGCGGTTCTTAGCTTGGTCATTGGAAACTAGGAGATTTGGTGTCCCTCAAGATGGTTGCGCAACTAACTGTTGCATCTTTGTGTGAAAGGTATGTTCCCTTTCCTTCCTTTACATCTCATGTTATTATTTGCATGATTAGAGGATTTCTTTAAATACTCTTTTCACTTTGATTGGACACACATTTTTTTGGTGAGTTGAGGGCAAGACTCATAGAGCAATAACTCCTTGTGATTGTGAAATTTCAGTCACAACACTCATGGCCACCGATTCCAACAACTAGGAGGAAAGCAAGTCAAACATGGAAGAGATGATAATATATACATCAATGCAGAAGGAGTTGAATCTAATTAGCCTTTAATAATAGGAAGAAAACAAAAAAACTAGACTCCTCCATATAAATAAATAGGTCAAGAAGATAAAAATTGATGCTCAGTTCGACTCAGGATCACACGAAAATCTCATTGCAACAAAGGTGGTCAACAAATTGGTATTGGAAGTTCATGATCATAAGAGCCCATATCCATTGGGATGGATAAATAAGGATGCATAAATAAAGGTAACCAAACAATGCAAAAATATATTTTCCACCAGTGCTAATTTTATTGATGAAGTAGAACAAGATGTAGTTCCCCTTGATGCATGTGGGGTGGTGTTTGTAAGTCCCTATATGTACATATCGGATGCAATATTCATGTAGAGAGCCAACTAGTAGAGCCTAATCAAGCATGAAAAATACTTCACCATCAATTCACATAGGGGCAAGTCTAAAATTTGCATGCGCGCGGCGCATTGGGCCAAAACTCAAAATTTTTTCCACTGCTCTTCAAAATTCAAATTCTCTCAGTCTCCTTTGCCCCACGTAAGTTTAAATCATTTTTCTATTATCTTTGGTCAGTGTTTGGAGTTGTTTGAAGATCGGTTGTAAAAGTATGAATGTTGAAAAACACAAACCCTACTCTCTTGTAAAGAAATGCCTCTTTAGGTTTTGAATTTGAAGTTTTAGAATTTGACTTTGGTGCCAAAACATTCCATATCTCCCTATTTCCCACAGTTCCTCCAACATTTGGTGTTTGAAACAAAAGCACCAAATCCTCATTCTTCATCTCATTCAAGCCAACACAGATTTTGCAACATCATGGAGGTGGACATCGATACATTATATGACCAACACAGAGATTGCACCACTGAACTGCATACACCAAGAGGACACTGAAGCGTCGTGAAACACCTGATCCACTCCGGATTTTGGCCAAGGCTTCGTTGGCTGGGCATGATACATGATGGAGGATCTTCGTTCCGAATCTGAGCAAATTCGGAGAAATTTTTGTCATTTTGAAAAATTTTGGCCTAAAAACAGGTTTTTCAGATCAACGCATAGCGCGTCGACGCGCGCGCTTATGATTGGGACACTTGCTGGAGGAAAACTTTATAGTTTTGGATTTGTCATGGTAAGTTATGCATGCTCTAGTATGGCCAAGGCATTTCATCAAGTTCTGGATGATCAAAAGGGCCAAAAACACCATGAAAACCACCTTGCTGCCACCTTTTGCTCCAGCAGGAAGTACTTCTGGGAGAATGACATTTTGAAGGGGCAAATGAGCTCCAAATTGGGAAATTCCACTTGGGCTAGATAGCAGACATCCAGGGCTTTCCAACCAGCTATTGTGAGATTGATTTTGATGTCGGGAAGTGCCCCAAAATTAGGCTGAAAGGCGCGCGACGCATAGAGCTCAGGCACGCGGCGCATAGAGATTTTTGGTCAAATTTTCATCTTCCTACTCAGGATTTCGGCCAGTTGGACCAGCTTTGCTTGTGGATGAAATTTTTGAGTTATCTTAATGTAAATTTATGGTTGGCATGTAACTTGGACTCATTTTTACCTATTCTAGAATATTCACTCCTAAAAAAGTAAAAATCAAGTGTAAGAATCAGTTTCCCTTCTTTTAGAGGCACGTTGTTTGGATGCCTATATTCTAGCTCCTTGTTTAGAATTAGTTGGAACTGCTCCTAGAAGGAGGAATTCGACCCCTAGAGGCATGGGAAGGGGTTAGGATGGTCTATAAGATGTATTTTCTCAGTCATTTTCAAAGGTTGGAGAGGTTGGACACTTGGGATTACTTTGGCATACTATTGTACATATTTTCTCTGCATTTTTGGCTAAGGAAAGACCAGGGTTTTGCAGCACTGTTTGGGATTCATGTGGCTTTACGTGTTGATGGTGTGCTTCTTTCAGTATCTGTAAGTTGTTATGTGTATCATTTTCATTCTCTCATCTTCTGCAATTGAATAAATGAAGTGTTAAGGTAGAATTCATAATTTGCTATGCTCTGCCTTTAAGTTTGTTTGATTTTCCATGTTTTCATCTGTTTAAGGAGAATCCTTGAAAGCTTCTTGCTCTCCTTAGCTCCTCGCCAGTCTGATCTATCCATCTCTTTCACTTTTAAAGCATCAAGACAATCGCCTTCCTTGCCCCAATCGGACCTCTGCAAAGACTGTGTCTCATCCCCACACCCAAAATTGTCTTTCCCTTAGATTCAACAAAAACCCCAAAAAAATCAACTTCAAACTCCTTGTACTTCATACCTAGCCTAAAATTAATTACCAATTTAGTCATCTTGAGCCTCATCGATTACCTTTTTCCAAGATTGACCCGGAGAGAGCCCTCTCCTGTCCTCGTAGGGCTAGCTATGAGGCTGAGCGTGGTTTGATGTAGCCTTGAGTTTTACCTTATTTCAGCCTAAGGTAGATTTGAGTGCTAACACACCAAATCTATTAAATCAACGTTTGTTTATGAGCCACCAATCACAAGAAGCACCAACTCCCTTATATTGTTGCTAGCACCCACTAGCAGGAAGCACCAACTCCCTTATTTTGTAGGCACCTGATCAGCTTACTAGAAGCACCAACTTGAAACTCCTTGAATTTATTCAAGCACCAACTTGCAAGAGGCACTAAACCCCAATATTTCTTCAGATACCCACTAATATGGAAGCACCAACTCCCTATATGTGGTCTCCAACCCACACTCAATAAGGAACTTTATTGCTCACTATAATTAGCAGCCACTCTGGCTGATTCCAACTCTTTGTTATCATATGCCTTTATCCCTCTGTTTTTCTCAACATCCTTCGCTCTCTCTCAACAACATACTATCATACTCGACCCTCTACTCCAAAGACACATTCAGCAACATATCCTCAAATCTTGGCCTTCTTCCTCTACACATGCATTCTCATCCTCTCGCAATAGTGTAGGCACTCTCTAAGCCTCTTCCTGTAGAAAAATCACACACACAAAGATCTCCACATAGCTCTCTCAACTATGTTGTATTCCACCCCACATTTCTCAATGGAAATACTCGTTTTTCTTCCTTTGTTGCATAAGGAAAAAAGTTATCTATATAAACCATCACTATGCCATCCATGTTGTCTGAGAGTGTACTCGAAGGCATGGTTTTCCATGTTGTTGTTGCATCACATTTCCTGAACATTGCAGCTCCATTAAGCATAATAATGGGCACTTGTGTGATTCTCATACTGAGAATTAATTCTCAGTCAAACTGTAGGCTAAAATAGTGCCCTCCATTCTTCTTAATTGAATTTGATAGAGATGAGAGTGTACTATAGGCATGGCTATATTCTTCTATTATCAAATCTTCTGCACTCAGCAGTTTTTTCACTTGAATTCCTCATGGTGTGCAAGGAATGTCAAGAGTGGCTAATTTTGTATCAAGAGAGGCTCCATTAATTTTCTCATGCACATCGTGGTCCTCCACTATCTTGAATCAAAGTTCTTGTTATTTTCCATTTACTCAATTAATAATTTTAACTACCGACAAATTCATCCAAGTGCCTAAGTACTTTGTTATAGACCCATAGGCCTTTCCAAAACTGCATTGCCAAATTAAATTACCTCAACCCATTTTTATTTTATTACAGCGCTACCAAAAACTATTGAAACTAGCCTTAAGCACCTTTCACTCTGACACTAGTCTACTTTCACACCGTAGGACTGGGTGTGGTGACCTTCACTCAAGCCTTGAGGCTCTTATTCCCTTTTAGTCTTGTGAGGCCTTTATTCCCTTTGTTAACTTCTTTGATCCCTTAGTTCTCTTACCTGCATGAGCCCTTGTGCTTGGCTAAGCCCGTAGCCCTTCAATCCCGGTGCTATCATTTGTGACTCCTTTTAAATCCTCTTGGAGCCATTTAGCGGGCTTAGTTGTCCTATGGGGTCCTCCCAGTGCCTTTCTCACTGGATTTCCTTGCCTACCATAAGGCCTTATCAGCTCCATCATGTCCCGACACTTGTTGCCTGACCCTTGATTTTTTTGCATCTATTATAAATCATCAGGATTTCGTTTGCGGGTTGCACTGTTAAGTGGGGTCCTCCCAGCACATTTTAATTGGATCTATGTTGCCTCTATATCTATCATGTTGGCCCAATGCCTTGTCAGCCCGACACTTCCTCCTGTGCACTTCCAAAAATATTTCGAGCTCTTGCCAACAAGATGACATCATGCTGGCATCATCAGTGCCACATGGCACCTCCGGAGTGGTGACACATGCCACCATGTGTCACCCATATTTGGCCCATTAGGCCACCCAAAAATGCCAAATCTACTTGCCATGTGTCCCCATGTATCAACATCACGTTAACATCACCTCAGCCAATAAAATGTTGCCACGTTCCTGTCAGAGAGGAAAGAGAAAATGGTATTGGCCCTTAAGTTTTGTGTCGAATTCATTTGTTAATTAGGGGTCCCAACCATTTATACTATTGCACTCAATGAATCCTCTAAGATACTCCTGTCTAGCTTGCATGTCAAGTGGGCCTTCTGCTAGTCTATTAAGGAGTTCTTTAATGATGCACTATGTTAGTGCCCAACATGTCCTAGTGCCTACCTCTTGGCACTTCTGCTACATGCACACTTAATACCTCGAGTCTCATACCATTAGTTCCTCTCCACCAGGCCACATTGTAGGTGGGATCTTCCTATAGCCAATGAAAATTGTCTCTGGTTCCATGTTATTTGGCCATATTTTCCCGACTCATACACTTAGCAACTCCACTAATTGTTTCGCCACTTTTTGAAATACCTCCAAACTAAAATTTCTCCAAAGGGTTCGCCAGCCACTTTTAGCTCTACCATTTTGACTATGGGGCACCTCAACTTTAACTAGAAACTACTCTTGATCCAGAAATCCATTTGTAAACTTCAGCATATTATTACAAAGATCTTTCTGAGAACTATCCAACTATGTTGCTTCTAAACACGTTTGAACTAATATTCTAAGGAAAAAATTCCTTCAAAGAATGAGACTTCCAACAATCATAGTCATCATATTATGGCTTCTTCAATAAGCCTTCTACTATGATGATTCTCTACAAGAGTGTGCAACAACCATGGGACTCCCCCTGAGCTTGACACGCCAAGCATATCAATGCCAACATTTGTTGCCACCTACATCCATGCTAGTATGGTTGACATCAGTTCCAACATTTCCTACCACCAACCTCAATGCTAATTTGGTAGACATCAATACCAACATACTTGCTTCTATTGGCCATCCAGATAATTCGAATTGTCCAATGGTGGGTGGATTGCATAAGCAAAATGGCATGACTAACCACTCATATAAACCTTTCCTAGTTTGAAGGAGGTCTTCTAGATATATTCCTCTCTAACTCGAACTTGGTGATAACTTGACATTAATTCCATCATGGTGAAGTATTTGGCTTGTTGCAAATGATTCGGCAGATGATCTATCCTGGGTAGGGGGTACTTGTTCTTGAGTGTAATTTTGGTTTAGCACCCTGTAATCAATACACATATGCCAAGGCTCATCCTTCTTTGGCACATCAATGATATGTGACCCAAATGGTGAGGTACTTTACTGAATGACACCCTATTATAGCAGTTGTTTCAATAGCTTCTTCACCTCACTTTCCTTTATAAAAAAATCATATACAACCCTATGTTTGGCAATGGAGATTCTAGAAACAATTGGATCTCATGACCCAATTCCTTCTTGAATGGTATCCTTTTAGGCTCCTTCCAATTTCTATCTCGTTTTCTTAGTACACCCCTCCATAGATGTGTTTACTCTCATTAACTCTTTTATAGACTAATTTTCTCTTTCTAGAACTGACCAATTTCTTGGCTTGGTTGGAACTTACCACTGAAATTTTAGACTTGCCCCTATGTGAATTGATGGTGAAGTATTTTTCATGCATGAAAAATACTTCACCATCAATTCACATAGGGGCAAGTCTAAAATTTCAGTGGTAAGTTCCAACCAAGCCAAGAAATTGGTCAGTTCTAGAAAGAGAAAATTAGTCTATAAAAGAGTTAATGAGAGTAAACACATCTATGGAGCGGTGTACTAAGAAAACGAGATAGAAATTGGAAGGAGCCTAAAAGGATACCATTCAAGAAGGAATTGGGTCATGAGATCCAATTGTTTCTAGAATCTCCATTGCCAAACATAGGGTTGTATATGATTTTTTTATAAAGGAAAGTGAGGTGAAGAAGCTATTGAAACAACTGCTATAATAGGGTGTCATTCAGTAAAGTACCTCACCATTTGGGTCACATATCATTGATGTGCCAAAGAAGGATGAGCCTTGGCATATGTGTATTGATTACAGGGTGCTAAACCAAAATTACACTCAAGAACAAATACCCCCTACCCAGGATAGATCATCTGCCGAATCATTTGCAACAAGCCAAATACTTCACCATGATGGAATTAATGTCAAGTTATCACCAAGTTCGAGTTAGAGAGGAATATATCTAGAAGACCTCCTTCAAACTAGGAAAGGTTTATATGAGTGGTTAGTCATGCCATTTTGCTTATGCAATCCACCCACTATTGGACAATTCGAATTATCTGGATGGCCAATAGAAGCAAGTATGTTGGTATTGATGTCTACCAGATTAGCATTGAGGTTGGTGGTAGGAAATGTTGGAACTGATGTCAACCATACTAGCATGGATGTAGGTGGCAACAAATGTTGGCATTGATATGCTTGGCGTGTCAAGCTCAGGGGGAGTCCCATGGTTGCTGCACACTCTTGTAGAGAATCATCATAGTAGAAGGCTTATTGAAGAAGCCATAATATGATGACTATGATTGTTGGAAGTCTCATTCTTTGAAGGAATTTTTTCCTTAGAATATTAGTTCAAATGTGTTTAGAAGCAACATAGTTGGATAGTTCTCAGAAAGATCTTTGTAATAATATGCTGAAGTTTACAAATGGATTTCTGGATCAAGAGTAGTTTCTAGTTAAAGTTGAGGTGCCCCATAGTCAAAATGGTAGAGCTAAAAGTGGCTGGCGAACCCTTTGGAGAAATTTTAGTTTGGAGGTATTTCAAAAAGTGGTGAAACAATTAGTGGAGTTGCTAAGTGTATGAGTCGGGAAAATATGGCCAAATAACATGGAACCAGAGACAATTTTCATTGGCTATAGGAAGATCCCACCTACAATGTGGCCTGGTGGAGAGGAACTAATGGTATGAGACTCGAGGTATTAAGTGTGCATGTAGCAGAAGTGCCAAGAGGTAGGCACTAGGACATGTTGGGCCCTGACATAGTGCATCATTAAAGAACTCCTTAATAGACTAGCAGAAGGCCCACTTGACATGCAAGCTAGACAGGAGTATCTTAGAGGATTCATTGAGTGCAATAGTATAAATGGTTGGGACCCCTAATTAACAAATGAATTCGACACAAAACTTAAGGGCCAATACCATTTTCTCTTTCCTCTCTGACAGGAACGTGGCAACATTTTATTGGCTGAGGTGATGTTAACATGATGTTGATACATGGGGACACATGGCAAGTAGATTTGGCATTTTTGGGTGGCCTAATGGGCCAAATATGGGTGACACATGGTGGCATGTGTCACCACTTCGGAGGTGCCATGTGGCACTGATGATGCCAGCATGATGTCATCTCGTTGGCAAGAGCTCGAAATATTTTTGGAAGTGCACAGGAGGAAGTGTCGGGCTGACAAGGCATTGGGCCAACATGATAGATATAGAGGCAACATAGATCCAATTAAAATGTGCTGGGAGGACCCCACTTAACAGTGCAACCCGCAAACGAAATCCTGATGATTTATAATAGATGCAAAAAAATCAAGGGTCAGGCAACAAGTGCCGGGACATGATGGAGCTGATAAGGCCTTATGGTAGGCAAGGAAATCCAGTGAGAAAGGCACTGGGAGGACCCCATAGGACAACTAAGCCCGCTAAATGGCTCCAAGAGGATTTAAAAGGAGTCACAAATGATAGCACCAGGATTGAAGGGCTACGAGCTTAGCCAAGCACAAGGGCTCATGCAGGTAAGAGAACTAAGGGATCAAAGAAGTTAACAAAGGGAATAAAGGCCTCACAAGACTAAAAGGGAATAAAAGCCTCAAGGCTTGAGTGAAGGTCACCACACCCAGTCCTATGGTGTGAAAGTAGACTAGTGTCAGAGTGAAAGGTGCTTAAGGCTAGTTTCAATAGTTTTTGGCAGCGCTGTAATAAAATAAAAAGGGGTTGAGGTAATTTAATTTGGAAATGCAGTTTTGGAAAGGCCTATGGGTCTATAACAAAGTACTTAGGCACTTGGATGAATTTGTCGGTAGTTAAAATTATTAATTGAGTAAATGGAAAATAACAAGAACTTTGATTCAAGATAGTGGAGGACCACGATGTGCATGAGAAAATTAATGGAGCCTCTCTTGATACAAAATTAGCCACTCTTGACATTCCTTGCACACCATGAGGAATTCAAGTGAAAAAACTGCTGAGTGCAGAAGATTTGATAATAGAAGAATATAGCCATGCCTGTAGTACACTCTCATCTCTATCAAATTCAATTAAGAAGAATGGAGGGCACTATTTTAGCCTACAGTTTGACTGAGAATTAATTCTCAGTATGAGAATCACACAAGTGCCCATTATTATGCTTAATGGAGCTGCAATGTTCAGGAAATGTGATGCAACAACAACATGGAAAACCATGCCTTCGAGTACACTCTCAGACAACATGGATGGCATAGTGATGGTTTATATAGATAACTTTTTTCCTTATGCAACAAAGGAAGAAAAACGAGTATTTCCATTGAGAAATGTGGGGTGGAATACAACATAGTTGAGAGAGCTATGTGGAGATCTTTGTGTGTGTGATTTTTCTACAGGAAGAGGCTTAGAGAGTGCCTACACTATTGCGAGAGGATGAGAATGCATGTGTAGAGGAAGAAGGCCAAGATTTGAGGATATGTTGCTGAATGTGTCTTTGGAGTAGAGGGTCGAGTATGATAGTATGTTGTTGAGAGAGAGCGAAGGATGTTGAGAAAAACAGAGGGATAAAGGCATATGATAACAAAGAGTTGGAATCAGCCAGAGTGGCTGCTAATTATAGTGAGCAATAAAGTTCCTTATTGAGTGTGGGTTGGAGACCACATATAGGGAGTTGGTGCTTCCATATTAGTGGGTATCTGAAGAAATATTGGGGTTTAGTGCCTCTTGCAAGTTGGTGCTTGAATAAATTCAAGGAGTTTCAAGTTGGTGCTTCTAGTAAGCTGATCAGGTGCCTACAAAATAAGGGAGTTGGTGCTTCCTGCTAGTGGGTGCTAGCAACAATATAAGGGAGTTGGTGCTTCTTGTGATTGGTGGCTCATAAACAAACGTTGATTTAATAGATTTGGTGTGTTAGCACTCAAATCTACCTTAGGCTGAAATAAGGTAAAACTCAAGGCTACATCAAACCACGCTCAGCCTCATAGCTAGCCCTACAAGGACAGGAGAGGGCTCTCTCCGGGTCAATCTCGGAAAAAGGTAATCGATGAGGCTCAAGATGACTAAATTGGTAATTAATTTTAGGCTAGGTATGAAGTACAAGGAGTTTGAAGTTGATTTTTTTGGGGTTTTTGTTGAATCTAAGGGAAAGGCAATTTTGGGTGTGGGGATGTGACACAGTCTTTGCAGAGGTCCGATTGGGGCAAGGAAGGCGATTGTCTTGATGCTTTAAAAGTGAAAGAGATGGATAGATCAGACTAGCGAGGAGCTAAGGAGAGCAAGAAGCTTTCAAGGATTCTCCTTAAACAGATGAAAACATGGAAAATCAAACAAACTTAAAGGCAGAGCATAGCAAATTATGAATTCTACCTTAACACTTCATTTATTCAATTGCAGAAGATGAGAGAAGGAAAATGATACACATAACAAATTACAGATACTGAAAGAAGCACACCATCAACACGTAAAGCCACATGAATCCCAAATAGTGCTGTAAAACCCTGGTCTTTCCTTAGCCAAAAATGCAGAGAAAATATGTACAATAGTATGCCAAAGTAATCCCAAGTGTCCAACCTCTCCAACCTTTGAAAATGACTGAGAAAATACATCTTATAGACCATCCTAACCCCTTCCCATGCCTCTAGGGGTCGAATTCCTCCTTCTAGGAGCAGTTCCAACTAATTCTAAACAAGGAGCTAGAATATAGGCATCCAAACAACGTGCCTCTAAAAGAAGGGAAACTGATTCTTACACTTGATTTTTACTTTTTTAGGAGTGAATATTCTAGAATAGGTAAAAATGAGTCCAAGTTACATGCCAACCATAAATTTACATTAAGATAACTCAAAAATTTCATCCACAAGCAAAGCTGGTCCAACTGGCCGAAATCCTGAGTAGGAAGATGAAAATTTGACCAAAAATCTCTATGCGCCGCGTGCCTGAGCTCTATGCGTCGCGCGCCTTTCAGCCTAATTTTGGGGCACTTCCCGACATCAAAATCAATCTCACAATAGCTGGTTGGAAAGCCCTGGATGTCTGCTATCTAGCCCAAGTGGAATTTCCCAATTTGGAGCTCATTTGCCCCTTCAAAATGTCATTCTCCCAGAAGTACTTCCTGCTGGAGCAAAAGGTGGCAGCAAGGTGGTTTTCATGGTGTTTTTGGCCCTTTTGATCATCCAGAACTTGATGAAATGCCTTGGCCATACTAGAGCATGCATAACTTACCATGAAAAATCCAAAACTATAAAGTTTTCCTCCAGCAAGTGTCCCAATCATAAGCGCGCGCGTCGACGCGCTACGCGTTGATCTGAAAAACCTGTTTTTAGGCCAAAATTTTTCAAAATGACAAAAATTTCTCCGAATTTGCTCAGATTCGAAACGAAGATCCTCCATCATGTATCATGCCCAGCCAACGAAGCCTTGGCCAAAATCCGGAGTGGATCAGGTGTTTCACGACGCTTCAGTGTCCTCTTGGTGTATGCAGTTCAGTGGTGCAATCTCTGTGTTGGTCATATAATGTATCGATGTCCACCTCCATGATGTTGCAAAATCTGTGTTGGCTTGAATGAGATGAAGAATGAGGATTTGGTGCTTTTGTTTCAAACACCAAATGTTGGAGGAACTGTGGGAAATAGGGAGATATGGAATGTTTTGGCACCAAAGTCAAATTCTAAAACTTCAAATTCAAAACCTAAAGAGGCATTTCTTTACAAGAGAGTAGGGTTTGTGTTTTTCAACATTCATACTTTTACAACCGATCTTCAAACAACTCCAAACACTGACCAAAGATAATAGAAAAATGATTTAAACTTACGTGGGGCAAAGGAGACTGAGAGAATTTGAATTTTGAAGAGCAGTGGAAAAAATTTTGAGTTTTGGCCCAATGCGCCGCGCGCATGCAAATTTACAATGGCCAATGGAGCCCAGTGCGCCACGCGCACCCAATGCATCGCGCGCTACATAGTGCATTTTGTAGGAGGCTTTTGGAGGCCTTCCTGGTGTCGAAATTGGGCATAGGATAACTTATTTTAAAGGTCTTTGAGTCTACTTTCCAACCCAACTAGAATTTGTTAATTTGGAGTTCATTTGCTTTGTCAAAAATCAAATCTCCCAAGACTGGTCAAAATGTGCCAAATGAGGCTGCCTCAAGGCAGAGTGTTGTTGCAGTCAACTTTTGAATGCCTTCCTCAACT
>APFE031427418.1:35852-98700 GCA_000404065.3 Pinus taeda
ACATTGTTCAGTTACAAAAATTTGATGGCCTTTCTGAAGCCACGATACTTTATAAGGAGTGGGGTGTACTGTCCTTTCCAACTTCAACTTGTCCACCATCTCTGTAGAAACAAGGTTGTCAGTACTACCACTATCAATTATCAACTTGCAAAACTTACCCTTGGACTTACATACAGTTCTGAATAAAGTCCTTCTTTGAACTGGTTTTTTGGCTTCCTTAGCTCCTTTCAGTAATACCCTCTTCAGTAATAGGGACTTTCCATCTTCTGGTGGTTCCTCTTTAGCTTCAGGTGGAGGAATCTCCTCCTTGGCTTCTGCAACATTCACGTTGCGCTGGTTTGCTGATCTCTGATGAGGACAATCCCATTGCACATGTCCCCATTCACCACATGCAAAGCACCAGACATCTCTTCCTCGGCCTCTGCCTCTGGGCACAAACCTTCCACGGCCAAAATCTCCTCTTTGTGGTGCTCTATTGCTTGCACTCCCTGCCTCATTCTGAGAGTGTTGAACTTTGGATTCAAGTATCCTTCCTTCGTTTGCTGGATTCTTACCTCTGTTTCTCTGGTTTTGTTTGCGCAAGAGTTTTTCCTCTGCCTTCAAGGCTGCTTGATAGGCATCCTCAACAATTTTCAAACTTAACAGGCTAATCTCATCTTGGATCTCATACCTTAGCCCATTAATATACTTGGCTACTTTCTCCAAATCATCTTCTACATGCCCTGTTCTGATATTTAACCTGTAAAACTCTTCAATGTATTCTTTAATAGACATTTCCTTCTGCTTCAAATTTTGCATTTGCTTAAAAAGATTCAAATGATAGTCTTTAGGCAAAAACTTGGCTTTGAGTTTGCTTACCATTTTATCCCACTGCTTGATCTTAGATTTCCCCTTTCGCGTTCTTGATGTCTGTAACTCATCCCACCAGATGGCTGCATGGCCCTTCAGTCTAGTGACTGCAAACTTCACCCTCTTATTCTCCTCAACCTCTTCATAATCGAAATACTGATCTATGGATCTGATCCAATCCATGAGCTCCTCGACATTTAAACTCCCATCATACATAGGAATTTCTATCTTGGGCTTGCTTCCAACTTTTGCCAGCATCTTGAGGACTTTGGTAGTTTCATTTTCTTCTCCTGCTTCCACCTCTTCGTCAGATTCTTTTGAAGAACTCTCAGTTTTCACATCTGGTGCTCTTCTCTGGGCTATTTCCATTGTCTCCAATCGTTCACGCAGTCTTCGCACTTTGTCGATCAGGACTGCATCTGGTTCTGGTCTTCCTCGACCAATTCCTCGCCTTCGCGGCATCTTAGCTGCAACCACCTGGATCTTTTGGCTCTGATACCAAAAATGATGACCCTGAAACTCTGAGCGCACTCCACTTGTATCTTAAGCATACAAGTCAAACCAATCCATTAAAAATGCCGAATGCCATAATAGAAACTCTGTTCTTACTCAACATAGCAACTGAATTCCCTTCATTTTTCATATAGGCGCAGCCATATATTTATTTATGACAACATAAAATTTGAAACCCAAAATAACACTGACCCACATTATTGGTAGAAATCCCCAACGGCAACCCCAACGCATAAAAGATAACACCCGTTGGTTTCAAATGAAACAACAAACGTTTCATTTCCAACTGCGTTAGTGTTGTTACAATTAACAAATGAAAAAACACTTATGCCCATTAACTATCCCATTAACTATTTGAAAACGCAGGTCCCTATTTTAAATAACTGTCTGAAATAAAAAAAAATAACTAAACCCGCTGGTTGAATCATAGCTTCAGGCATACCAAGACTTTGGGAAAAAAATGATGATTAAACACCGCTTCAGGCATATAAAAAAAACTTCGATATATAATCATTAAAAAAAAGATCACTATCTATTGCCTACGAGCCAACTCCAGCCCATCACACAATTACATAATTCCCTTTTGACCTGTAGAATTCTTTTCAATGAATACGCCCATTCGTCGATTGTATCCCCCACTACAATGCGTTACATCTATCATAATATAATAATATACCAAGTTTGTTTACATCAGCAGTAAACGCTCTAATACTACCCAAAAACGAGAGAGAAAAACGTTGATTTGGATCCCCCTTCTGAAATAAGTCCCAATGCAACTAAAACGAGAAGAATGTGAAGAAGGAGGCCGTTAAGCATGGCTGGTCCATCTCCATTCTCCACAGCAAACACTATCTTCAGTTCCCACGTTGTGTGTTACTTCCAGATGACAACGCATGAACCAAACACCTGGACTTTCAGTTCTGAAATGGATTGCCGTCCAGCCGCCGGTGGGCATGCCGCGATTCCGGGGATTTACACTTGTAATTTGTCGGCGTTCTAATCTGATCCGAGCTAACAGAGGATCACACATTAAAACTAACTCAAATCTCTTCGTTTTTTTTATTACATTGTCTACAAACAAATACACAATCTTTTAATTTAAAATTATAACAAGTAAAACTCGTAACTAATAGCGCTTACTTACACCTGTTGTAACACACCCACTTACAGTAATAACTAATTATTTAGGAAATCGACCTCTTTAGTAGCTGGACATTAACACACAGAAATAAATTTCACTTTGTTAGGCCACAACATGTGGACAATTTTCCACATTGCTGGCCAGGTCCGATGCTCCTGCATCATCCAGGTTCAAAGTTAGTTAGCCAAACAAATCCCTGTACTACTCACCCTTTCAACAACAATCCATGGAGCGTGGACTGAGGTCTCACCCGAAGCAGTATGGGGGGATGCTAGAACCAAGTTTCCACACCCTTGAGACATTTGAGGGGTCAATTTAGTCCAACTGTGAATATCTTTGCGTAGGTCACTTCGCACACTTTCCTGACCTGCGAGGCCTTCATGTCCTATTATAATCGACTTCATGTAGCCCTAACAAGGGGCTGAGGAGCTTTCACGCTGCTAAAGCAGCCATCTGTGCTATTTCCCCAAGTCACACTGCGAATCTTACTTATCTTCTTATAATAGTTAGTTATCTTCATGTAAACATATACCTTATATTAAATTCACTTATTCAACACATTCATATAAGTTCGCGCAACAAGTAAGAAGTAAACTTGCAATTCATACCCAACATAATTCAATGCATAAAACAGGAAAATATACAAAAAAATAATGTAAAACTTCTCTTTATTAATGCTTCAACTGGTTACAGACCCAATCTGCCCTCTGCACTCAGATGCAGGGGTCCGTGCACTCAGCTGCAGAGCCTTCTCCTACTCTACAACCCAAAGACATGACTTTTCACTTTAGACTCAATGCTTCCTCATTAGATCTTCTATCTTCGATTCCTTTCTTCTTTACACTTAGAGCCTCACTCTATTTATACAATCCCATGGTCCACAGACCATGGGTAGAACTCTCAAGTCGACACTACATTACAAAAGTAAGTGCGAACAACCCTATGACTTAATTACAACTTCGCGCTTCGTGCCCACAAATCATGGAGTATTTACCTCGGACTTAGTCAAAACTTGGGCTTTAAACCCCAAAACTTGCCTTGGGGGGATCCCGCGCGCAGCAGGCCCCTGACACAAACATCGTGACTTGCCCTCGAGTCACTATGTCGGTGCAGAGATCTTCGCGTGGAGACCTCCCAACTCTACTCGGACTGCTGCAAAGTCGGCAACGCACTGAGTGACTGCCCGCTATATCTCCTGGATGCGCTGTTCGGAGACCGTGGTATTTGAATTGCTTCCCTATATCTGCTCCTATGTCTCCTACATCTGTGCGAGCTTGCCTTCAATTGTTGTGTGATTATGAAGGCATCTTCGATCCAAGGTTGGATGTGCGCCTTGAGAACTTCTTCTCTCTGTCGCGCTGCGTCTACCTTCTCCTTAAGCGCTTTGGCCTCTTGCATCCATGCAAGCCTCTGTGTAAAGGCCACTGTCTACACGGTCCCTTTGACGTTATCATACTATTGCTGTAGCTCATGTGCCTCTGTTTCTAAGCGTTGTATGTTTGGGTCCTCCTGCAGAGTGGTGAGGACCTCAAATGATTCTTCCAACATTTTGGTGCAGTCCTTCACTGCACTGCTGATCTCCTACATCCCCGATGTAATGATGATGGCACATTATTCCCTTACCTCTGGAGGAGTTGAAGGCTGCGCCTTTAACTACAGCTTTTCTATCTGAAGGTTCAACTCCAATTGAACCTTGGCCATCTCTTCTCGTGCCTCACGCACTCCTGCTGCTAACCTTTGGATGCGGGCCTCTGCTGGTGCCTCTGCGGGGATGGCCAACTCAGGGACTCCTCAACCACCTGCACCATCTACCGGTTCTACGCCACTACCTCATCGCGCTATAGGCTCAGTTGCTCCATGTTGATTCTTTGTTCACTCAACACCTATAGCGCGCAACCCTCCCTAGCTCACAGTTCTGCAGTCACTCCATCCTGCAGGACATAGAGCGTCTCCTGAGGGAGCGCAACCATGTGGATTCCTACCCCTTTCAATGCACTGATCGTAGGCCCGTCGACCTCATTTTCTGTAACCAGTGCCCCCTCTAGCAACACTATTGTGTTGGTCATGCGAGCACGCAACATTTCCTCAACCACAACCGTTCTTACTGCAAGGCCAGTCGAGAGAGTACCATCATGGGGAGTGCACACCTGCAACTCCTGAATCTGTGTCCGGAAGGCCCCCAACACAATCTGATTCTCCTTCGCCAACTGCTGGAGGGCCTCCGTGGTGACTTCATGCATCGTCTCCCCTATATCATGTAGATCTACTTCAGTGAGGGTGATTGGGTCGAAAGAAGTTTTATACGCTTTTGACTTCTTTCACGGAGCCACCTGCTCTATTGGGCGTTGGTGCTTTAATTGTGTTGTCACTGTTTGTAGGTTCGCGCCACCCTCCTCTATCTCTATCTCCATTTCTTGTTCTTGCTCAGGCGAAGGAAACTTCCCGCCTGCTCCTTCTCTGTTGCCTTCTACGCTTCTGCTGCGACCTCTTTTCTTCTCTTTTTTGCCAATTGCGCCATCCGTAGTTTTATCTCGTCCTTCTTTTGTTGTGTATCATACTTTTCCGTTTCCGTCATGGAGAGGGCTGGAGCGTGCCACTCTGGCGGCCATGACTCAAGTACATCGAAGATAACATCATTCATGACCATGTACAAGAGATGATTCCACTTCTTCACAGGGTCCTTGCGCACCCTGATGTAGACATGGTGGAAGTTTGCCTTGAACTTCACAAATATTTGTAAGCTATTATAGATAGTGGGTGATAATTGTAGCTTGCGGTTAATCCCCATTCTGATGTTCATCTCCATGAACACCCAGAATATTCTACTGTTTCGGATCTGGTGCATGTCTTTAGTGGCCCACAGCGAAGTGTAATTCACGGCCTCTGGGAGATCCCTCGCTATTGTGGGGAACTGGTTGTCCTCAGGAAATTTCCCAGCCACTAGCACTATGGACAACAGAAGCCATGCATAGTGGAAGGTTTTCCCTTGTTCCTATGCCTCGCGAAAATTCTCTAGGAACTCCTTGCACAAGAATTCGGACCAGTTAAACTGGACCCCCTCTACGCTCTACTTGGCAAGTGCAACCACTGATGCATGCACCTCATCCATGCGACATTTCCGCATGACCTTACCCACCAGTATCTGAGTCGCAACTCTGAATTCCTTGTTTTTGATACTGGAGATCGTGTAGCCCCTCTTTTTCTTCTCTAGCTTATATTTCTTTTTCATGGCCTCTGCAATGGCCAAATCACTACTTTTACCCTCTGAAATGTCTACTGGGTCTACCCGTTTACAAGGGAGTTAGGTAATTCTATGGATTAGGTGGTCCATGATGGGGATGGCCTCCTCCAGCCACAAACACCCACCATGCACCAGGCAGAGTAGTTGCTTGATGACAAAGATAGTCACTGGGGTGCGATGGTAATTCGACACCCAGAGTAGGTTGAACAACCTTGCCTTTTCGACTCCACGTAACCACTTGCGTAGCTCCAACTCTATGACTCCCGCCGCAGTGTTTTGCTTCGGCTTCATGAGCTGCACGGTCACCAATTTAGGGAATTTCTCGTGGTTGGCAAGATCCCAATCTTCGAACTTCAAACTTGGCACTCGTCCTAGATGTGCTCATTTAAAAATGATATCGTTAGGTAGCAGCAGAGTCTCTAGAGAGCTCTTGCTCTCATTGAGGTCCTTGGGCACCTTTGCCTTCCCCTTCTATGGAGGAACATATGTGGGTATCTTGGTTGGAGGGTCCGCGACCTCAGTTTCTTCCTCCATGTCTTCGTCCTCATATTCTTCTATCTGGATGTACTCAAGGTCTTCCTCCTCCTCATCGGTTTCCAAATTAATCGCTTTCCCTTTTTCCTCCATGGTCAATTTAGTTCTTAGTAGGTTTCGAGGGGACATGCGTACCGAAATCATGTGTTGCTTATCTTTCTTGGGCCTCAGCATGTATGGTGATTTAAGGATTTCTGCAACTATCGCGACACTCTCAGGGGCATCCTCTACTCTCATGGCTGGCGCGGCCTCTTCGACGGTTATTTATTTGATTTCCCTGGCTTCTTTAGACGTTGCCATTTTGTTTTTCTAGAAATCTCTCAACTGCTCAACCGGGTGCTCAAACAACGCTCTCAATAGGTTAAACAGGTCTCGGTTCAGAATACTCTAGGTGCACGATAACTCAATTCGCGAATGACCAAGTGTTGTTTACGAGGCATCCCTTTGCAATTTATAGTGGCTTTTGAATTCAACTTTGACTGTTCCCCCCAAATCCGATCCATTAATGCTCTCTTGGCAACATATTTTCCCAAATCCCTCCCATAAAGCGTGTCTTAAATGCCTGCCACCCACTCCATTTGGTCTCAAGTCAAGCATCACATCATGAATAGTAACTACAAAGGTCACTTTCCAGCCAACCCATGCAGCAACGCAACCACCCTTGTGCGATCGCAGACCCCTTGACACTTCACTCCTCTGTGTAGCGTAGACATTACGCAGCTCTCGTGCATGGTAGTTTATAGTCCCTCCCGCGCCTCCTTTCAACTACCTAGAGTGCTAAGACTGTGCTTCCTATTGCTAGTCAGGTGGCTGGGCCACCTGTATATGACTTCAACCGACCATCAATCACTTTTCCTGAGAAAATTCCATTTTTTAACTTGACTGTCTGCATCGCGCACTTCACCATCTGCATCGTGCCATCATCGGTGATCCCTCTAGTAATATACAGTCCAACCTAAGGCATCAAGCTGATCAACTCTCGGCAATAGTCCCCAAATTTTTCAATGTAATCATGCCCACCCTATTTTATCACCACAATTTTCTTATTGAGAAAATCCTTCTTTATTTCTTCCTCAAGATTCTTGACTTCCGCTTCCATCAAAGCACTTTTCTCCCTTAACTGCACCCTTTCTTTCATGAGTTCTTGGAGCCTAAGATCACCTTGTTGGATCTCTTCATTAGGTCCCAAACATTTTTCTTCGTTCAACTGTGTGATCCCTTCTTCCAAGGCTTCGCGAACCGTCATATCCACGGGTGTTGCTATGCGCGGACTAAGCATAATATACGTCATCGGTATTACAACAGTTGCTCCATAGAAGGTTACAACAGTTGTCCTATAAGCCCACAAAATTGCTAGTACGCGTAGGTCCCAATCACTTCGCCGCACATTATATACCTTGTTCAGTGTTTCACACACTTTGTTAAAGGCTTCTACGTGGGTAACCTTCTGCACACTCATTATTTCGACACTTTGTTGTTTCAACTAGAGGGATTGTTCATGCAATGGCCTCCGCAACATGTGCTTATTGACCATGTTCCCCAACGCGAAGTCCATGGGCATCCACACAGGTTGTTTACCATATGCCTGTACCCACTTGGACAGATGCGCACGCGGGCCATCTCGTACGTTGTATTTATCTATTAGTTGCACCTTAGGCTTCCCAAAACGCATGCACATCATTCTCCCGCATTCGCACCATTCCTCAAAGCTTCCTTGGTGCATACCCCACCACCTCACGGGCATAGCGCGCAATACCCACTTCAAAGCCTTGAAACGTTGTTGTTCCGACACCTCCCTTTCAAATTTGTTCAAGAAAGCATCCATCTCACTTTACCGATCGTAAGTAGGCAGATCCATCACTTACATCGATACGCAACACAATGATCTCGTCATCATATTACAACTTAGCATGGTCACCTCATGTAACCAGTTCTACCATCGTTCTATCTCTTCATCAGAATCCGATGTACAGGAGCTTCGCGCTCCCATGAGATCCGTCCATCCGCGGTGGGATTTACCCAGTCTTGCACTCACGCGATTATCTTGTAGATGCAGTCCAAATCGTCGTCGCTTTCATAGTCACGCACCGGCTCTGTGTAGCGTGATCCTTCCGTAAGGTCCAAAGATACAACTACGCGCAAAGATTTTTTTCAAAAATCATCTTGCGCTTCTTCAGATTAATCACGCCATTCATGTGAGTGGCCCAATCGATTCCTAAGAGTGCAGGGTAGGGATTGTTGTCATACAAAATCTCTATCACTTCAAAGTCTTCTAGCACGCTTGCCCCTTCAATATCCATGGTGATTCCCTGTAATATTCCCATAGGTATTATCTTTTTCTGGTCCGCCATTCGTAGCTGGATAGGAGACCATTACAGTGTAGGCCTTCCCATGCGCTCCCCTGTCTGCTTCGACAGAACGTTCGCATCTGATCCTAAATCGAGAATTACTTGGTCCATATCATATCCTCCAATCTATGCAGTCAACCTAATTTCTCTTCCTGTCCTCGTCGCATGCTTTCCAATCTTCCGGACTACACGCAACTCTCCTAGCACGGTCCCAACGCATTTGTTAATGAGTACCTGCAGTCCCTTTACAGCCTTACTGTTGTGCAGTAGCTTCATGAATGTTTATTGGAATTTCGTAAGAATAGATGGGTCCATTTCCAGCTCTGAACTATCCTTGCTTCCTGAAGTGGAGGCATCAACGAAGCTCTTCTTAGCTTCCATGATGGTTTCCTTAGTGCGCTCCAAATCAAACTCTAGTTCCTTTGTCAGAGCCTTGTGAACCCAAGTACTATCTTCGGGCTGTTTTCCTTTATCATCTCCCATCATAATTCCACTTTGGAGCACAATGTTCACATTTGGATCTTCCTTGCACAACTCATACCTCATCATCTGCAGGTTCTAAGTTTGGGGAGGTTGGAGCACTTCCTTGTCACGCAACCTTGTTATCAGCGTAGGACAGTCCTCCATCCCATGATCAAATAAGCTATAATAAAGACATGATGGACGCGTTGGGTTCGTACAATCACGGGCATAATGTCCTGGCCCTCCGCAATTGTAGCATATCAGCTGTCTGCGGCCTCTTCCAGGCCATCCTCCACCTCGACCTTGTCCATGCCCCTGAAATTCGGTTCACGCCACTCCTGCATTCTGGTCAAGGGGCTGCGTTTCGACCTAGAATCTATAGGTGGGAGTTCTATCCATCATCAAATCATATCTTCTACAAGTGCACTCATCGTGCCCAACTGATCTACAAAAATTACAGAACAATTGTTGCGAATTTTGTGTGTACTTCTATAACAAATGGCAGTTGTTCATAGCATGCTTTCCTCCTATTTGACAAATCGCACACCACAAGGCAGGTGCCGTGCTAGGTCCTGCTTGTGCCTCTGGTCTTAACGACATCTGTCTTCCTCCTATGAGGTAGTTCACGAACATTGGGTAGTGGTCCTTATCATGACCCTGACCCTTACATTTTACGCACCATACTTCTTTACGCACTTCTGGCCAGGCTGTCATGTCCTGTTTCAAACTTTGCATCTCAAGGCATATGTTTTTCAACTGCACGTGGATCTGCTGAACTCCCAAGTTAGGATCTTGTATCGAGGTCTCATGCAGCCTCGTCGCGATCTCCAAGGCCTATGCCTGAGTCATTAACCTCTGTTGCAACAACGCGTTCCTCAAATGTAGCATTAGCGATGCTACAAACCATTCGCGGTGCTATCCATCCGTCAAAGTCATATTAGCTTCGTGAATTGTGCACTTCAATATCTAATCCAACTCCTAAGGATTCTCGCCAGGTAACATTATGATCTCTTTGAATCCAATGATCGACTGCGCCTTTGACTTCGGCCTGCTTAATTCTCTGTTTAGCGCAATTTGGATATCCACGATCCCCGCATTCGGATTGTCATTAGAATGCTTAATATACCAGGTCAGCGTGCGATCTAGCAGGGCGTTGACCAATGTCACTTTCTTTATATTATCATATGTAACTCCCTACGCTTCCCATACAACCCTGTTGACATGGCAAATTTTCGCTATTCCAACAAGGGGAACTAACCCAATCATAGACCCCAATCAAGCTTGCTTTCATTTGGAATGGCTAGTTCCAACGAGTTTTAAGGGACCTTGTAAAATGTTAAATGCATTGAAAGATTTCTTCTGGGAATAATAATTCAATTAAATCAACAAAACAAAAAACTAACCTCTATGTGTTGAATCCTATCTACACTTCTTCTAACTACTCTAGTCTATGTCCTAACTATCCTAATCTATCCTGCAGGAGCAAAACAAAAGGAGGTTAAACATCATATATAAATCCCAAGTCCAAATGAATCAATTACTGGTCCACATAAGAACAAGGTTGTATTAAATCCTAATCACAATTCAATTACTTATACAAGAAAATACATTCCTTTCCGTACAAATAACACTTGCAATTGATGTTTAATAAAGTTTGGAATCAACAACCTTTCATGAATTATCAATGCTATTGAATTACATTTAAATAACCAGGAATAACCATGAACTGCTAGTTATCAATATGCATAAAGAAAATCACATTTGTCTTTATACCAGCAACAACACACTGATTCTAAACATATCAGAGAAAAGGGAAACAAATTTGAAACAACAGGCTCCTTCTTGAACCAAACAATCCTCTTTATTCACAATAAATCAAAGCTATTTTCTCCAAACCAAAAGCCCTCCTTTCCTATCTAGAGGTAATACTTATGCAGCCGGGAATGACCCTCGGTCTTCCATGACGTTTCATTTCCCCTCTTTTCATTACACATATCAACATATACAAATGAGAACGATTGGTGAATCTGCTGACACGTCGAGGTCACCTTTGGTGCAGCGTTCTACTTCCTGGGGGGAATGAATGGATGCCTTTGGAATAGAGAAGGATTGTGTATCATTTCTTTATACTTGTGTGGAGTGGCTATCATTCTCTGTCATATCCTGAAGGAAACTGAAGATGCTGCGCTCATAATCTCACATCTGGAATGCTTTGTGATGTATCCGGCAATGACGACATCTTGATGGATTACCATTGTCATGAGTGCTTCTACTGAACTGAGGGAGTGCCTCCATTATGCACTATGGTGGTCCGTATTCCCTTTTGCAGAGTGTGTTTTTTCAATATTGACACGGTGGTGCAGAGGTGTCATCTTGATAAGTCTTACCTTTATTCGTTATCGGGTTTATTCAAATTTGCCTGTAGAAATAATTCATATCAGCTATGATTATGCAAATATGATAAAAATGATTAAAAACATAGATCTTGCCTTCATTAAGAATTTATAACATTAGAAAGGAACAAGCATGAAAGAATCACCCCCTGGTTTTTAACGCATGCATTGATTAAGTCCGGTAAGCAAAAATCCGATTTGCATTGAAAATCATTGCATAACATCGAATCGGATGGTATTTCAGAAAGGGTCTGAGTGGTAGCCGGTATTGCGAGGAAGGCCCTTGATTCCACTCTTCAAGTGACACGTAGCATCTAGGAGGAAAGAGGATACAACTTTTTGGGCGGGTATTCCTCGAGCTACTTGTTCACCCAAAATCGATGTGGACTGTTGGATCCACGAAGGGTAGATCAATGGTGGAGGGACTTGACATAAGAAAACACAGAAACCACATGGCCGGGTCGTACAGTTGGAATTGAAATATTGTAGATGGGAACCTATACCCTATCGGGTCCGCCATGTGGGTTTTTCCATTAAAAATCATGACCACAACGTTTTATCGAATACACAGGAATATATGTGAAAACCCGTAGCCGGTCCGTACAGCCAGACTTCGAAAATTATATACTGGAGCCTATAATCATTGGCGAGTCCACGGTATAACACTCTCCTTTGAAAATCGAGTCTGGAACGTTTTATCGAAAATACAAAGGAATTCATGGGAAAACTTGCAGTCGGGCTGTACAGTCGGACTTCAAAATTTATGCACCTGAATTGATAATTATCGGCAGGTCCGAAATATCATAGCGTGCCTTATATAAATCTCTTGGGTTCCGCTGATTGCAATATGAGATTGGGGCTTTGGACTCTATAATATATATACTGCCCTTAATAGTCCTAGCAAGTCTGCAATGTAAGCCTTCCCTTTGAAAAAACCCGACTTCAATGTTTTTCGAAAACACAAGAATATATGGGAAAACCTGCGTCTAGCTGTACAACCGTACTTGAAATATTATATGCTTGGATCTATAATCATTGACGGGTTCGGGTGATAGTGATGTGCCTTATATATAGGCCCCAGACCCCGCCGATTGCGATAAGTGATGGGGTTCCGGACCTGAAACATATATATCGTATTTAATAAAGCCATCAGGTTCGGTAAATAGTGGTGCGCTATATATATATATATATATATATATATATATATATAAGCATTGGACCTGGCCGATAGCGATATGCGATATAACTCCAGACTCGATATATATGAAATATGGTTAATAATTCCATCAGGTCCGAAGTATAGTGGCATGCCTTTTGTATAAGCCTCGGACCCGCCAATAGCGATGTGCGATATGGCTCCGGACCCGAAATATATGTATTTGGGTTGATAATGCCGTCAGGTCCGGAAGAGAGCAATGCACAATGTTAATTGCGATAGGACAAAAAGGGGTGATTTATGCATATTTTTGAGTATTTATATTATAAAGAGTTATAATGGAGATGAAGGTGCAATGGAAGGTTTTTTGAGGGTTGAAAAGATTCTGATGGAGGAAACAAATGGAGGGTTGGGAAGGGCTAGAGATGGATCATGCGACAGATATTCAAAGAAGACCATTAGGCATTGAAGATTTGATTTGGCAACGAGTTGCAGTCTTTGGGACAAAACAGATCATTCGGAAAGGTGAAAGATCAACTTTTTTAGGGGACCCATTCAAAAATTGCTACCAAGTCAGTTTTTGATAGGGTGGTGGTTGTGGCCACAACAAATGGCGAACCATTGAGTGACCCAATTATCTCTGTTTCCAAATAAACCTTGGATCACTAGAACATCAGGGTGTTAAGATAAACTCAAAATTCAAACTGTATAGATGGACAGGCATGGGTTCCACTTCAACATTAATTTCTTTAGTTGGGATAAAGACAAATAACTTCTACTTACTGATAGGGTTTTGACAGGAATTCTCCAATGGTGATATTATGGAATTTATTGACCTTCCTTTACGTGTTTCCTACTTTCAAAAATACTTTCGGGGCCATCATTGGTCTGTCAATACCTATTTATGTGTGTTTCTTAGCTCTTTATTTCTCATCAAACTTGATGTAGATTTGTTTATCTGCACTTTGTATGAGAATTTTAGTGCTATATTTTCATATGATTGAATGGGGCGCAGTCATGGATCATGCCATATCTTTGAACTGCTTAAGCAAGGTTGGGATTGATGTGTCAATCGATACTTTGAGCCTAGAAACAATCCTTACTCTAACCAGCTTCCCAAAAAACCCGTCCTTCCAGATTGGCACAAGGACTTGACATTTCATTTTATTTTAAATAAGTCCTTCCAGTTTCAGGCACAAGGACTAGAGCAAAATTGGATTTTCCACATGGTTTATGATAGTGAGTTTAGTCCATGAAAGGAGATTTACTTTTAGATAACAAGTATTGGAAAATTTAGTGTGGTGGATGGAACCAATGGAGAATGACTGCAAACCTTACAACCAAGTATAGGCTAGGTCTGAGTGGGATTTATTCAAAATGCAGCATCCCTCCATGCCAATCCAGATGTAGTTACACATATTTTTGTTTTATAAATATGCCCCTACATGCTCCAAATATCCAAGTTATCAATAGAGCTTACCTAGTTCCCAATAGATACCAATGAGTGGCTTTGGTTTGAAATCCATAGCTGATTTTCAAGTTCTCATGGGCTGATTGAAAATTTGTTTGATTTGCAAGGTAGTGATGGATTTAGGATCAACAGACTTAATAGCAGGTTAATGAAGGAGGCAAAAGCTGAAGGTGGCAAATGAGGACAATTTCAAAGGTAAAAATGAGACTGGAGGACTGAAATTAGTTGGATGAAAAGGACTGCAATTCAAAACAGAAGTAAGATAGCAGAAAAACAAGAAAGGAAATGGAAATGTAACTAAACTAACAACAAAAATAAAATGAATCCTAACCTGTTTAGGAGGTAACCGCCATGTGGTGGCTACTGGAAGTATCTCTTCAGATGTTTGCCATTAAAAAGGAGTTTTTCTTCCTGTAAGTTCCTTGACCAATTTTTTCCACAACTTGGAATGGGCCTAGCCATAGGTGTTGGAATTTCGTGTGTTTACCTTTTGGCTCATTTAACTTGTCCCATTTGAGGACTAGCTCTCCTTCTTGGTAATCTTTATCTCCTACCAGATGGTGATCAAACCACCTCCTCACAATCATTTGGTAATTTCTAAATTTAATTCTGGCTTTATTTCTCAATTCCTCCAACCTCACCTGTTGGTTGATCCTCTCTTGAAGTAAGGCTGAAGGGGTTCCTCTTGAAGCTTGGGAGAGTTGTAGAGAGGGAAGGGTAACATTTGGAGGCAAGATGGCTTCTTGTCCATAGACAAGGAAGTATGGAGAGTTTCCTAAGGCCACTTTTGGGGTGACCCTATCAGCCCAAAGGGCATTTGTTAGAGCGTTGTGCCAGTTCCTCTGGTTGTCAGTGACAGATTTATGGATTATGCGTATGAGGTTCTTGTTTGAGGAATCTGCAACTCCATTTCCCTCGAGGTAATAGTTCGATGCATACCTTATGTGAATTGATTTATCAATAGAAAATTCGGTCAATTTCAGTGAAGGAAAGTAAGAAGCATTATCAAATATGAGAGCGTTAGGAATGCCATACCTGTTGATAATGAAATTCTCAATAAATGATATTACCTCATCTTCATTCACCTTCCAGAGCGGGATGGCTTCGGTCCATCTGGTGAAGTAGTCAGTCGCTGTGAGTATATACTTATGTTGTTGTGAAGAGTTTGGAGTGATCTCACCTATGACATCTAGGCCCCATTGTTGGAACGAATGATAGATCATAACAGGCCTGAGGGGAACAACTGGATTTCTTTCTCGTCACGTGGTGGTTTAACACACCTTGCATTTGCGAGCATAGGCATATGAGTCTCTGAACATTGTGGGCTAATAATATCCAACTCTTAATATTTTATGAGCAGTGGTCTCTCCGCCATAGTGACTTCCTTCTGGATTGTCATGCATTTCTTTCAAGACATGGACGACATCGTCCTTTTCCAAACACCTCAGCCAGATTCCATCATAATTTTTTCTATATAATGTGTCATTGGCCAAGTGATACTGATTGGATTTCAATCTGAGCGCTCTCCTCTGTGATGCATCCACGTGTTCAGGACATGATCCCTATGTGAGATAGAAGCGTATGTCGTAATACCATGACTCAAGATCCAAAAGGGCTTCTGACGCTTCATGTTCATATATTTGCACTTCATTAATCCATAGGGGCTCCTCCCTGCATTCTACTTGTTTGTTTTGCACGCTTTGCACTTTTGGTTCTTCAGATGTCCCTTCTCTATCCGCTAAGGCTTCTGTTGCTAGCCTGTACAACCCTTGCCCTCGGACTATCTTTGCTGGCTCAATCTCGAGGTCGAATTCTTGAAGTGCGGGGATCCAATTCCCTCTCTGTTCACCCATTTCTTTCTGCATGAAGAGGGTTCTCACAGTAGGATGAGGAATGATTACTTTAGTCTTGGCCTTTAATAAATAAGGGTGAAAGTGTTTTACAACTTTAAAAACTGCAAAGCCTTGTTTCTCCACGTCTGGGTAGTTCAGTTCTGCTCGTTGGAGATTATAACTCATATAAGAAATAGGGACTTCATTGCCATCATCATTTTTTTGAGTGAGAATTGCAGCATATGGAAGATTAGAAGCAAAAGTGTACAAGAAGAATTCATTGCTAAATTTGGGGCTGACCAGTGCAGGAGCTTTTGCGATGGCTTCCTTGATTCGCTGAAATGATTTCTTAGCTTCATAGATCCACTTATATACAACGTCTTTCTTCATCATTAGCTGCATGGGGCACACTATTTCCATGAAACCTGAGACAAATTTTCTAACGAAATTAATCTTCCCGAAGAAAGATTGAATGGCCCTTTTATTTGCACGGGGTTGTATTCTCATAATGGTTTCTATTATTTCAAGATCAATAAAAATCCCTTCTTTAGAGAGGATATGACCTAGTAGTTTCCCTTCTGTGACTGTGAAGATGCTCTTCTTGGGATTAAATGATATTCCATACCTTCAGCATCTTCCAAAAATCTGTCTCAAGTGATAAATTTGATCCCTTCTATGATATGAATACACAGTGATGTCATCCATGTAAACCACTATTGATTTGTTAATCAAGCCTTGAAAAGCTATGTCCATAGCTCTCTGGAATGCGACACCCGCATTAATAAATCTGAAAGGCATTTTACGATATGCGTAGGTGCCCTATTTAGTGTTTAAGGTTGTCTTCAGTTGATCCCCACTAGATACCAACACTTGATTATATCCTGAAAACCCATCTAATAGGGACAACATTTCAGACCTAGAAACACACTAAAGAATGTGTTCCATAGAAGGGACGGGGTGGTTATCCTTTTGTGATGCTTTGTTCAGGTTTCTGAAATCGATACACAACCTGATGTTTCCATTTTTCTTACTCACTGGTATGAGATTGGCTACCCAGCGGGTGTGTCTGATCGGGAAAATGATTTTAGCACCCAACATTTTGTTCAATTATTTCTTCACCAACAGTTCCAGGCTTGGATGCATCTTGCGAAGTTTTTGTTGGTAGGGCTTAGCCTCCTTTTCCAATGGAATTACATGTTGCATAATGCTGGTATCAAATATTTTTAGGTCTCCATATGTCCATGCAAAGACATCCTTGTATTCTTTAAATAGCTTGACAAATGCAAGCTTTTCTTGTGGAGAGCACCCCAAGCCCAAATTAACGGTTTTTGGGTCTTCTTTGGTTCTAAGGTTGAATGATTCGTACTTCATGGATGAGCTATGCATTTTGTAATTAGTTGGCTTCTTGAATTTACCATGCAAGTCATTCAAGTACTCCATCTTGACAACTAACTTGGGAATAATATTGGACTGATCCTTTTCCTCGTCTTCCCTCTCATTCATAAGACTATCATGCTCTTTTTCATCAATTACTACATTCTTGAATGTCTTCTCGCAGTGCAAGAACTCAAGGATTTGCTCGTCATCTTCGAACACCTACCAATTTGTGATGTTATCAAGCACGAATGGTCTGAAAATCAATTCAACATAACATTTATTCTTATTCAATCTAAAATTAGCAAAATTTTAGCAGCCATACTAGCCATCAGATCAACATCTTGGTTTTTCCTCGAGGTATGTATGTGATATTAAAAGAATAAAAAATGTCAATTAAGCTCCATACCTCATGCTAGTACCTTACTAGGTGTGGCGAATTGTAGTGTATCCTTTTCCTTACCTGATCGACGATTATCTGTGAGTCACCAAAAACTTTAATATTTTTCACCTTCATATCAATGGCTTTCTTTAGGCCCTGCAACAAGCCTTCATATTCTGTCGTGTTGTTGGTGCACATGAATTCCAACCAGCTAGCCATCAGATGTTGGTTCCCTTGTGGATCAATGAGAACGCTCCAAGCACCTGCACCTTCAAGGCAGTTAGAGCCATCAGAATAGAGTGTCAAAAATATAGAGTCTAGTGTTATATCAATTGAACTGCTTCCTACGAAACTAGTTCTATCATCTACTATATTACAAGGTGGTTCATCATTTGGATTAAAGGGGAGAGCTTCCAATTGTGTGTTTATTGTAGTTTCTTCAATTGTTTTTGCATGGAATTATCCAAAACAGGTTTCTGTGGCACAAACATTGAAACTATAATTGCCAAGGATAGAGTTGGTAAACATTACAGGTTCATTGGGACCGTTTAGATCCATCACTACATACTTCATGTATCTTTCTCGATCAACTCTCAGCAGATCACCTTTCCCCTTCTGAGGCAACAAGAGATGGGACTAATCAGTTGAGAAATATCCATTCAGTTTTGCTGACCAATCCCTACTAAGCAACATTCCATAAGCCTTGGGTATATCGACTACCACTATATCAATGACTTGTGTGTATTGTGGTTTAGCAGTCATCCAGATGAATACATCTTTCAATTCCCCAATTATTTTCACATTTGTCCTGTCTAATTGCATGATTCGAGTTCTAGTTTTCTTAGGTACCGCATGAAGTCTTTTAGTAACAGCGTAAGGCATCATAGTGGACGAGGCACCTATGTCTACCAAGCAATTGTGTACGTTCATGTTGAAGATTTCAAATGTGATTAGGAAAGGGGGAGTCATGGATTTTGATTTCCTTCCTATCGTGGCTGCACTGACATCTTGGGGGTTTCGTTTCATTTTTAATAGGGTGGCTTCCATGGCTGTTGGCTTTTGGGCTGTACTGGGAGTACTAACAGTTCTGGAGACTGACTTCTGGGTTTGGCTGCTCAGAATGGTGGGAGTTTTGCAGTTCCACTCATTCATAGCTTTCAAGAGAAAATCTCTTTGCTGCGTTAATTTCAGCAAATCAAAGTATGTGATATTAGCCCTAGATTTCTTAAGATCATCCACAATATTGTAATCAATGTTATAAACAGGATAGGGCAGAGTGAACATACCGGTTTTGCCATTCTTAGGTGGGAGTTTACCATTTTGAGTCACCTTCGTTACAGTGGGAGATGCATTTTCTTTCTCTAGATGGTTTGCAACTGGGGTATTCTTGGACTGACCACTAGGTATACCCTTCTCAATAGGAACTTTGGGAGCAAACACCTTCACAAGGTGAACATCTTTATTGGTCTGATCTATAGGATTCATCACACCCGTAAGTGACCCCTTACTTCGTGTGTGGATTTCATTAGTGTAGATCTCTGCCATACTGTCTCCTTGGTCATCATCATTTTCATTTGTATAGAAATCCCACAGTACGTTGATTTGAGATTCTTCTTCCAAGGGCTCTTCTACTTGGTATTCTTCCTCATCTCCTTGTTCTGGTTCTAGCTCCACTATAGGTTCTTCTTGGTTAAGGAGCGATCCGATAAGAGCCAACTCTTCTGTATTTAAATTCCCTTCATTGGGTGGAGTAGGCAGTGCAAGTGGACCATGACCACCTTCTACCTTCTTACAATAGAAAGGTTTGAAAGGTTTTCTGTTGTTATACTCTCCTCCACTCCCACTTGTACTCTCTCCAGAATTCCTTTTCATTGCGATGACTGTGTTTGTCAGTTTCTTAATGATTCGATGCAAACCTTCCACATTTGTGGTATCCTTTTCTTTGGTTTCAACCCCTTTGTTATCACTCCCATTATTCTTCTTGGAATCTTGAGAGGCTTTCTTTTCTCCAGTTGTATGATGGTATGCTGTGAGACTGAGCATTTCATTCTCGACTCTTACTGCTTCATCGATAGCACCTTGTAAGGTTTGTGCCTTACTCCTTTTGACCCACATCCTAGTAGGTACAGGGAAAGCAGTGATGTAAAGTTCCATGAGCACCTCCTCAGTAGGTCTAGTGTTGGCTGGGATTTTGTTGAACAAGGTTTTGAACCGAATGTTAAAATCCTTGACCTTTTCTTTGGTTTCCATTTTCAAACGAGATAGTTCTAGAAATAAGGCCGTAGGGGTTTTCTCATCGCCATACTTGTCTAAAAGGGCCTGTTAAAAGGCAACCCACGAGGTGATTGATCCCATTTGCAAGCTAAAGTACCATGTGGAAGCTGCACCAATCAAGGTAAAAGGGAATAGGCGACATACTATATCTTCATCAGCTACCCCCAACATGCGCACGACTAGGAAGAAAGAGTGAATATGGTTATCAGTGGTGTCTCCCTTCCTAGGGTCAAATTTAGGCAGTACTCTTTTTGCATTCTTGGGTAAGGGATGCTACTACCTAGGTGCTGCTACAACGTCCTGAGCGACTAGGGAGGAAGTGCTCTCGGAGGAGGTGGGAGTTGGTTTCCACCTGGTTGAAGCTGGTTCCCACCTGGAAGAGGAATATTAGCCATATTGTGGATACGGATGTTTTGGTTGAAGGTTTCTTCAAGGCTTTCTCTATTAAGACTTCCCAAATTGGGCCAGGGATTACCTTCAGAGAGTGGATCTTCAGGAATTCCTTCCCAGGGACTGTCAATACTTTGCAAGGATTCAAGCACAATATCTTCAAGAGACGGGGCTGCAAATGTCTCTTCGTTTATGGAACATATCCTTGGCTTTCTTTTAGTTGTCAGAGGTAAAGAGTGAAAGATGGGGAGATGAGAGAGGGAACCAACGTAAGCCCGAGTAAGTATTCTGACTGGTTGTTCTTGAGTGACAAGATACTTCCACAGTGTCTTTTCTTTGAAATGAGGCTTTTCCAAATGAGAGGAAGGGTCTTTTCGACCTTCACGATCCATCATTAATCTTTTCGAGTCCATGTGGACATTTATAAATGAAATCATAAAAATTTGTGGACGGCGGTTCAGGCCCTCCTTCTAGCACTAATTTTTTGACATGGCGAATTTTTGCTATACCAACAAGGGGAACTAACCTGATCATAGATCCCAATCAGGCCTGCTTTCGTTTGGAATGGCTAGTTCCAACGGGTTTTAAGGGACCCCGTAAACTATTAGATGCGTTGAAAGATTGCTTCTAGGAAGAAGACTTCAATTAAATCAATAAAACAAAAAAAATAACCTCTATGTGTTGAATGCTATCTACACATCTTCTAACCACTCTAGTCTATGCCCTAACTATCCTAATCTATCCTGCAGGAGCAAAACAAAAGGAGGTTAAACATCATATATAAATCCCAAGTCCAAATGAATCAATTACTGGTCCACATAAGAAAAAGGCTGTATTAAATCCTAATTGCAATTCAATTACTTATACAGGAATATACATTCCTTTCCATACAAATAACACTTACAACTGACGTTTAACAAAATCTAGAATCAACAACCTTTCATGAATTATCAATGCTATTGAATTACATTCAAATAGCCAGGAATAAACATGAACTGCTAGTTATCACTATGCATAAAGCAAATCACATTTTCCTTTATACTAGAAACAACAAACTGATTCTAAACATATCAGAGAAAAGGGAAACAAATTTGAAATAACAAGCTCCTTCTTGAACCAAAAAGTCCTCTTTATTCACAATAAATCAAAGTTGCTTTCTCCAAACCAAAAGCCCTCCTCTCCTATCAGGAGGTAATGCTTATGCAGCTGGGAATGACCCATGGTCTTCCATGACCTTTCATTTCCCTTCTTTTCATTATAGAGATTAACATGTACAGATGAGAACGGTCGGTGAAGCTGCTGACACGTCGAGGTTACCTTTGGTGCAACATTCTACTTCCTGGGGGAATGAATGGATGCCTTTGGAATAGAGAAGGACTGCATATCATTTCTTTGCACCTGAGTGAAGTGGCTATCATTCTCTGTCATTTCGTGAAGGAAACTGAAGACACTGCGCTCATCATCTCACATCTGGCATGATTTTTGATGTATCTAGCAATGATGACATCTTGTTGGATTAGTGCTGCCATTGGTGCTTCTACTGAACTGAGGGAGTGCCTCCATTATGCACTATGGCGGTCCGTATTCCCTTTTGCAGAGTGTGTTTTTTCAATATCGACACTGGTGGTCCAGAGGTGTCATCTTGATAAATCTTACCTTTATCCGTTACTGGGTTTGTTCGAATTTGCCTGTAGAAATAATTCATATCAGCTATGATTATGCAAATATGATAAAAATGCTTAAAAACATAGATCTTGTCTTAATTAAGCATTTACAACATCAGAAAGGAACAAGCATGAAAGAATTGACCCCTGGTTTTTAACCCATGCATTTATTAAGTCCCGCAAGTGAAAATATGATTTGCACAGAAAATCATTGCATAACACCGAACTAGATGGTATTTCAGAAAGGGTCTGAGTGGTAATTGGTATTACGAGGAAGGCCCCTGATTCCACTCTTCAAGTGACACGTAGTAGCTAGGAGGAAAGAGGATACCGCTTTTCGGGTGGGTATTCCTGGAGCTTCTTGTTCAATCGAAATTGGCATGAACCGTTGGATCCACGAAGGGTAGATCAACGGTGGAGGGACTTGACATAGGAAAACACAGAAACCCCATGGTCGGGCCGTACAGCTGGACTTGAAATATTGTAGATGGGAAACCTATACCCTATTGGGCCCACCATATGGGTTTTTCCATTAAAAATCGTGACCACAACGTTTTATCGAATACATAGGAATATACGTGAAAACTCGTAGTCGGTCCATACAGTCGAACTTCAAAAATTATATACCGCAGCCTATAATTATTGGCAGGTCTACGGTATAACACTCTCCTTTGAAAATCGAGTCTAGAACGTTTTATCGAAAATACAAAGGAATTCATGGGAAAACCTGCGGCCGGGCCGTACAAACGGACTTCAAAATTTATGCACCTGAATTGATAATTATCGGCGGGTCCAGAATATCGCAGCACGCCTTATATAAAGCTCTTGGGTTCCACCGATTGCTATATGCGATTGGGGCTTTGGACCCGATAATATATATACTACCCTTAATAGTCCTGGCTAGTCCGCAATGTAAGCCTTCCCTTTGAAAAAACCCCGACTTCAATGTTTTTTGAAAACACAAGAATATACGGGAAAACCTGCATTCAGCCATACATTCAGACTTGAAATATTATATGCTTGGATCTATAGTCATTAGCGGGTCCAGGTGATAGCGATGTGCCTTATATATAGGCCCTAGACCCGGCCGATTGCGATAAGCGATGGGGTTCCAGACCCGAAACATATATATCGTATTCAATAAAGCCATCAGGTCCAGTAAACAGTGGCTTGCTATATATATATATGCGTTGGACCTAGCCGATAACAATATGCGATATAACTCCATACCCAATATATATGAAATATGGTTAATATTGCCATCGGGTTTGGAGTATAGTGGCGTGCCTTTTGTATAATCCCCAGACTCGTTAATAGCAATGTGCGATATGGCTCTGGACCCGAAATATATGTATTTAGGTTGATAATGCCGTCAGGTCTGGAGGAGAGCAATGCACAATGTTAATTGTGATAGGCCAAAAAGGGGTGATTTATGCATATTTTTGAGTATTTCTATTATAAAGAGTTATAATGGAGATGAAGGTGTAATGGAGGTTTTTTGAGGGTTGAAAAGATGCCGATGGAGGAAATGAATGGAGGGTTGGGAAGGGCTAGAGATGGATCATGCGGCAGACATTCAAAGAAAGGGGCTTGACTATTAGACATTGAAGATTTAACTTGGCAACGAGTTGCAGTCTCTGGGACAAAACAGATCATTCGGAGAGGTGAAACATCAAATTTTTTAGGGGACCCATTCAAAAATTTCTATGAAGGCAGGTTTTGATAGGATGGTGGTTGTGGCCACAACAAACCCTTATCACAAACTAAAACTGGTCCAAATTTTCATTTCCTACTCCCTTGAACACATGCAACTTTATCGCGCTTACCATATTGATTCATGGTGGTGGCAGTACGGGTGAAGATGGAGGTGAAGGCAGTGAAGCTGGTGGTGGTGTGGGTGGGGGTGGTATGTGCGGAATCATCTGCCTTATCAAATTGATCACACTTTGTGGTTAGACCTTCATGAGCTCTTCCTCATCCCCTCGCAAAGGTGAAAGAAAAGGGCTACTCTCGGGTCCCTTACTTCCTTCGTTTCTGTAGGTTTTTCCACTTCGCGTGGCTCCAGACATCAAGGTAATCACATAACCCTCTTTTCACACAATAACATTTTAATCCAAGTATTTAGAGACTTTACATACTTACCTCATGGTCCTTTGAGAAAGCGTCGCTCTTCCTTGCTATAGGTGACTGAAGTATCTACCGCGAACTCAGTAATGAATCCTCCTATAATCTGATCGAGCCAATGATCAATAGCTTGCACAATCTTATCCTCTGATGCTTCCAATCTGTGCACCAACTCTGGGTCCCACACAATAGGATTGTCGAGCTTCCACTTTCCTTAGCTATCTGCTAGATTCTCCTGTCCAACCAACCTTCAACTTCTTTCTTAGTTGGATTCTAATGATACGACATCAGACATCTCTATGCAGATTCCAGTCTCGACAACAGAACCATTTGTTGGCTTGATGGGGCCTGACCCAGGTTTGATTTATTTAGCCAACAAATCCCTGTACTATTGGACCTTTCAGCAACAGTCCGTAGAGCGCGGACTAAGGTCTTACTCGAAGCATTATGGGGGGATGCTAGAACCAAGTTTCTGCACCCTTGAGATGTCTGAGGGGTCGATTTAGTCCAACTGTGAATATCTTCGCGCAGTTCACTTCGTGCACTTTCTTGACCTGCAAGGCCTTTGCGCCCTGTTATACTCGACTTCGCATAGCCCTAACCAGGGGCTAAGGAGCTTTTGTGCTGCTAAAGCAACGATCTGCGCTATTTCCCCAAGTCACACTGTGGATCTTACTTATCTTCTTATAATAGTTAGTTATCTTTGCGTAAACAGATACCTTATATTATATTCACTTATTCATCACATTCATATAAGTTCACGCAACAAATAAACAATAAACTTGCAATTCATACCCAACGTACTTCAATGCATAAAACAAGAAAATATACATAGAAATAATGTAAAACTTCTCTTTATTAATGATTCATCTGGTTACAGACTCAACCTGCTATGCACACTCAGTTGCAGGGGTCCACGCACTCAGCTGCGGACTACTAGGCCTCTGCGCACTCAGCTGCAGAGCCTTCTCCTACTCTATGACCCAAAGACATGAATTTACACTTTAGACTCAATGCTTCCTCATTAGATCTTCTATCTTTGATTCATTTCTTCTTTACACTTAGAGCCTCGCTCTGTTTCTACAATCCCATGGTCTGTGGACCATGGGTAGAACTCTCAAGCCGACACTACATTACAAAAGTAAGGGTGGACAACCCTATGACTTAATTACAACTTTTCTCTTCACGTCCACAAATCATGGAGTCTTTACATCGAACTTAGTTAAAACTTAGGCTTTAAACCCAAAAACTTTCCTTGGGGGGATCCTGCACCCAAAAATTCACTATCTCAATTTTCCCATCAGATTGAGGATGATAAGCTGAGATATGAGCTATTTGAGTACCTAGACAAGAAAATAATTCCGTCCAAAAATTTCTAGTGAAAATGGGATCTCTGTCGCTTACAATAATCTTTAGGTTTCCATGTAGCTTTTGAATTGTTTCCATAAATGAAATAACAAATGTATTGGTTTTAAATGGATGAGGTAATTCACAAAAGTGTGCATACTTGATAAGTCTATCAACTACTACCATGATGACACTCTTTCCTTCAGACTTGGATAAATCTATGATAAAATCCATTGAGACCTCCTCCCAACATTGAATTGGAATGGCTAAAGGTTGTAATAGACCCTGGGTCTTAATCATCTCAACTTTAGTTTGTTGGCAAACCAAACATTCTACCACCAAATTTTGAATATCATATTTTAGGCTATCCAAAAAAATTCCTTCTTGACCCTATGGTAATTTTTAAAAAATCCCAAGTGCACTCCTCAGGGAGAGGTGCACAATTCAAAAATAATATTTTGTTTGAGTTGAGAATTGTTACAAATATATAAGCGATCTTTGTACCAATATGAATAATTTTTCTAGCTAATGTATCAAATGTACTGAGCTATTTCTACAACTTTTGAATGAGTGTCCATGCTTCTTCATCATTCTTCCATTCATCCATTGCTTCGGTTATCCAATCTGGTTGGATAATAGAAATGGCACAAAGCAATGCTTCCACATCCTCGTCCTTTTTTGAGAGTGCATCTGTAACAACATTTTGCTTCTCTTTTTTGTAGATGCTTTTAAAGTCATAACCCAACATATTTGTGACAGATTTTTATTGTTCTTCTGAAGATAATCTTTGTTCCAAACAATATTTAAGACTGTCATGATTTGTGTTTACCTTGAAGTGTCTTCCCATTAGATAAGGTCTGCATTGCTTTAGTGCATGTAGTAATTCCAACATTTCCTTTTCATAAATAGGTCTGTATAAATACTTTCCTTTGATTGGACAACTTTCCAAAGAAACAAGTCTTCGTTCTTGCATTAAAACAACATCAATTCCATTTCTTGAGGCACCACATTCCACAATAAAGGTTTTTGTGAAGTCTAGCATAGCTAAGACCAGTGCTTGGCACATTGCCTCTTTAAGATTTTCAAAGGCCTTAGTTGCTTCCAGAGTCCAAGAAAATGCATCTTTCTTCAATAATGTTGTTAGACGTGCTGGTATTCTCCCATAATTCTTAGCAAACTTGTGATAATACCTTTTCAACCTCAGAAATCCTCGAATATGCTTTATGGTTGTGGGGATTTTCCATTCCTTAATACCTTTAATTTTGTTAGGGTATACCTTAACACCATCATGAGATACAATATGACCCAGATATTGCACCTCCTATACTCCAAAGAAACATTTGGAGGGTTTTCCATATAATTGTTTCTCCTCCAATAGTTTGAGCACCCTATCAACATGTTGAATATGATCCTTCCAAGACTTGATGTAGATTAGTATATCGTCAAAAAATACTAACACAAATTTTCAAAGGAAGGGTTTGAAAATGCAATTCATCAGACCTTGAAATGTGGAAGGTTCATTGGTAAGGCCAAAAGGCATTAACAAAAATTCATAATGACCCTCATGAGTCCTAAATGATGTTTTCGTAATGTCTTCAGTCTTCATTCTAATTTGATGATATCCCGAATGAAGATCCAACTTGGTGAAGCAAATTTCTCCGTGTAATTCATCCAAAAATTACTCAATGATAGGAATAGGAAATTTCTCTTTAATAGTGAGATTGTTGAGCTCCCTATAATATGGACACGTGCCATGATCCATTATTCTTGTGCACCAATACTACTGGAACAAAGAAAGAACTTTGAGTAGGTTTAATTAACCAACCTCTACAATTTTTGCAACCATATGTTCAATTTCACTCTTTTGGGCATGGGGATATTTGTAAGGCCTGATGCTTGGAGAAACACTTCCTGGAATCAAATGAATAACATGATCATGATCATGAATAGGTGGGAGGCCTTTGGGAGTCTTAAATACCTTGGAATAACTTTCCAAGACTTTTTGGAGATTGGGAGAAATATATGATTTCGATGTTTGAACCTCTAGTGAGCATAATTGTGCAATTACGCCCCATTGTTCTTTCTTTAGAATATTTTTCATGAAATTAGAGCTAATTATATTGATTAGTTTCCCTGCAATACCCCTTAATTAAACTTATTTTCCTTCCCCCCCAAAAAAAATCAAGAAAATTCCTTGAAAATTAAAATCTATCGTACACAAAGATTGTAACCATTGGACGCCTAGTACAACATCAACACCACCCATTGGAATGGAAAGCATTGATCTATTCAATACATATTTCCCCATGGTTAGCTTTATATTATGGCACTTTCCAAAGAAATTTATAGTTCCTCCATTTGCAACCATCACTTGACACTCTGGTGCTACATATAGGAAGCAATTCCCTTGGCTAGCTTACAATGAATAAAATTATGGGTACTACTCGAATCAATCAACACTACTACCTTTTTCTTCTTGATATGTCCTTCTATCGTGAGAGTTTTAGGAGTGGTAATTCCTTCCAATGCATTACAAGATATGGTTGGATTCATTTATTCTTTATTTGGGGTTGGTTCCTGGTGTATATCCTCTTCTTTTTACATTTCTTATTCCTTTTCTTCCTCCTCTTCACAATATATGTAGAATAACTTATTCTCAATATACTTATGACCTTTAGTATATTTTATATCACAAATGTAACAAATCCATTTTGCTCCTTTTTCTTCCAACTGTTGTGGTTTAAACCTTATAGGTTGTGGTGGGATAGGAGCAACAACACTTACATCTTTGTAGTTTTGATTGGTAGACTTATTCGTTGCCATTATTTTTCTTTCAACTTTTCTTGCCACCTTGAATGCCTTTTCCAATGAATCAAGTTCCCAGAGGTGAACTTCATGTTGGATGTTATCATTTAAAGTACCTATGAAGACATCAATCCTATGCTTCTATGGAATATCATTTACCCTTATATTCAATTTGTTCAAATCCACAATGTGCTCTACCATTGAATCCTTTTGTTTAAGATTTATCAATTCGCTAAAGAAGGTGTTGCTCTTTGTATCCTCATAATGTGTTATCATTTCCTCTGTAAAAATTAACCAAGTGAAAAGTGGTTTACGAGAACAAAGCCATCGATACCATAGATATTTATTTTGTTCTAAATATAAATATGTAATGCATACCTTTTGTGTGTTCGACACATCATGTAGATTAAAGAATTTCTCCATCTGTAGTATCCCTGTCACCAGATCCTTGCCATCAAAATTTCTCATATCGATATTTGGAATGTTCTTAGTCTTATACCCACTATGTGAGTCTCTAAAATCATAATTTGTGTTCCTTTTATCCTCATCATGATTTTCATGGAGTACCTTGTCACCACTAGGAAGCATTTCTTGAAGCAATTTTGTCAAACCTTCCTTCGAACCTTCCAAGCCCCTTTTCAAATTTGTTTTTAAACCATCCTTTAAACTTCCATACTAAAATTCATCATTTCTTCCATGTCTAATTTCAAACCATCCATCTTAGCTTCCAGTTCATTTTTGGTTACTCTTTGTGAGAGTGAAATTTGTTGTACTTGATCTCGCAATTTTGATATATCATGATGCATTTCTTCCTCTTCTTCATGTCTGATAGAAAAGATTTCTGGTTTCTTACTAGGCATGCCCATTTTTTTTGTTTTGAGGCATTTTGAAATCATATAATGATATCTATGCTTCACTATGCCCTTTGAATCACTTCAAACTTATTTTTCAAACAAAAGTTATGCAAAATTTTAAAAATACACACCTTTTTCTTGCTTTTTAGGAGCTCTATATTGGAGTTATTGTATCTCTGTAATTTCGAATCTCCAAGATATGAAATTATGTCCTCTAGTATCCCTTTGAGTCTTCTTTCTAGTGTAACAATTTAGGCCAATATTTAATTCTTCAATAAATAGTTATACCAAATCTCCCACAACTACCTGATTATAGACTAGTTTAGTAGAGTGAACTTGTACGAAGTGCACATGTCACTGTTTCAACCTTCGACCCTAAAAATGATACCCAAAAAACTATAGCCCGTCCTGTTTTAGTCAATTCTTATGAAATTTAAACCCGATTCTTGAAGATAAAGTTATGATGATTTTCCCTAGGTCATATGTTTGAGATGGAATTCTGGAGCTTGCAAAAACCCTAACTTCCTCAGATCATATCTCTGAAAATATAGCGAGAAAATATCTGAAATTTGTACAAGAGGTTCACCAATATTTTGGCTCCATGTGGTTGAAATTTAATATTTTGAAGCTGATCCAGGTGGATGGTGGTGGCCACCGCCTATTCCATTTGGACCCCCAAAACTGTCTCTTTCAATTTGTCAGTTTCCTTAATTGTAGCACAATTTACTAATTCTGGTAGTTTTTTGAGTCTTCAACTTCCAGAGCTGCTTTGAGGCCATAAACGATGTTTTTTTGGAAAACAAGGCAAAAATGTCACTTTGAATGATTTTTGCATTCAAAATTTGTAGTATTTGGATAAATATTTCTAATAAGGTATTGTGCATGTCAAACGAAGATCGTATGCCAAAGTTATGACCCCAAGAAGTTGATGTACCAATTTACCTAAACATGGCCCATAGTTTTGACTTTTCATCTCTTAGGGTTAGGTTTTTGGATGTTTAGGTTTTCCATTATTTCTCAGTAATAAATAGGCCTTCGAGCCTCATTGTAACACAATTTAGAGGCATGTAGCCACCACATCTCTTCCTCGAGATAAGCTACCATCATCCGAGCTAGTTTATTTCCATTTTGTTTGTGAGCATGGTTATATCTCTTATTTGTTGTGTTCCTATTTTAAGTTCAGATCAATGGTATCAGAGCGGTCTGGTCTTTCTATATTTTTCTTTGCATGTCCCCAACTAGGTTAGGATATAAGGAGTTAGGGCTCAAACTGGTCGAATTTTTGCAAGACCAGCCTTGCAAATCCTAATGGTCTCCTATGGTGAAAGAGAAGAAAGATGAGGGGGTAGGAGAAAAAAATACTTTTGCACTTCTCAAATCCACCCCCCATGTCAAGGACTGGTGGGAAACCTACTGTAAGAAGGAGCTATGATGATAATTACATAAAGTAGACCACACTGCGGCAGGTAAGGGACCAAGACGTGCCAAAGTTTAACAATGTTTTTCATACCCTTCGCATGAAGTTGGGTATCAAGGATTTTGAGCAACATTTAGTACTCAAGTACTGTAAATGTCTACACAAATACATCCAAGACAAGTTGGAGTTCTTGGACATCTCCTCACTCAGAACAACGTATCGATACACTGCCAAGATTGAGCAAAAGTTTAAGTAGAAGAAGCAAGAATTTGGATCTTCAAATTCGAAGAATGGGAAAGGTGCCCCAAAATCGTAGAGAAAAGGAAAAAGCCAAGTCGGGGCAGCCCAAGACAACCTACCTTAGCCACAAGAAAAGAACAACACCCCGAAGACAAATAAGGACATGAGAAAATGGTGTGCATTCCATAAGAGCTCCATCCACAACACAAGTGAGTGGCAGGCCAAGTAGTCACCGGTGGCCGAGCTGAAGGCTTCCGAATCAGACACATGTTCTGACTCTAAGTGAGAGCCTGATAAGGGTAATGACAAAGGGAAGAAGATCATTGATGAGGAGCCTAGTGCCACCGTGGCAACTACAAAGATCCAGAAGAATGAGCCTGAAGATCCAGAGGTGGGAGAACGCCTCTTCCACTCACAAATGTGGGTGAAGGGTTCCCCACTACAGTTCCTTGTCGATAGTGGGAGCCAAAATAACCTCATTTCAACATAGGTTGTGAAGCAAATGGGTCTATTAACTACAACACGTCTGCAAACATACACCATAGGGTGGCTTCACCAAGGAAGAGATCTCCCCGTCAGCCAACAGTGTCGCCTTCCCTACAACATCAAGCCCTTCACAGATGAGGTACTGTGTGATGTTGCTCCTCTTGAATTTTGTGATGTATTAATAGGAAAACTATACTTGTGGAAGTGATATGCGGTATATGAGTCTATACCTCGCTCTATGATTATTACATTGGGAAATAAGTTGTACAGGATACCGTAGGTACCCCGCCTACCACCATCTCCTCGATTTCTGTAAGGCAATGCAATAAGATCATTTCATAGACTAGGAATTTGGTTTTCCTTATGATTCACCCTTAGGGTAAGAAGAATATTGTGGCCACAGCTTCCAAATAGGGCTCCTCCTCATAGAAACAACATATGGATATGGTTGTGGAGGAGTACACAAACATTTTTGCCTCATCTACGGGGTACCTCTGCACTGTCAATTCAAGCACTCCATTGATCTCACCCTAGGCATGCCATTACCCAATGGACCAATATGTCGACGATTTGTTTTGGAGAACAATGAGATCAAGAGGTAGATTCAGGAGCTATTGTAGAAAGGGCACATCAGGCCAAGCACATCACCTTGTGGAAGCCCAATTGTATTGGTACAAAAGAAGGATGGGACTTGAAGACTCTGCATTGACTATTGGGTGCTAAATAAGATCACTGTCTAGAATAGGTATCCAATCCCATGGATTGATGACCTTTTGGACTAGCTCAAGGGGGCCAAATATTTCACCAAGATTGACTTGAAGTCTGGTTATCACTAGGTGCCTATCAAACCCTTTGATGTGTAGAAGACTACCTTCAAATCCAAGGAGGGCCTTTTCGAATGGTTGGTCATGACTTTCGAGTTGACGAATGCCCCCACAACCTTCATGAGATTGATGGATGACATCTTGCGACGCTTCACCAATTCCTTACTAATGGTGTATTTAGATGACATCTTGAACTTCAGCCAAAGTTGGGAAGAGCACCTCCACCATATTCGATTGGTCCTCCAAACATTGAGACAACATAAGTTGTGTGCCAATATGGAGAAATGCACTTCTGGCATGACCCAGGTTCAATATATGGGGTACATCATTCATGAGAAATGTGTACATGTGGACTCAACCAAGATACAAGTCATTCAGGATTGGCCAACCCGAACCACTCTAACAGAGCTTTGCAACTTTATGGGCCTTACCAATTTCTACCACATGTTCGTGTTGGGGTTCTCTCATATCACTCAGCCTTTAAGTCAAGTAAACAAGGGTGGAGTGAAAGCAAATTTCTTTTGGTCCGAAACCCAACAGAAAGCATTTTCCGAGCTGAAGCAGCACCACTGCTCTGCATTAGTGCTCACATTACCAGACCTACAAAAACCATTTGAGATTCAGATAGATGCCTCCAACTATGATATTAGTGCAATTCTTACTCAACAGGCACATCCAGTGGCTTACCACAATGAGACACTTTCAAACAAAGTCCGCAAGTATCCCATCTATGACAAAGAAATGTATTCCATTGTGTAGACCTACCATCAATGGAAGCATTACATTCTAGGGAAGGAAACAATCATCCACATAGACCACCGACACCTACAATTCATATAGATAAAAGGAAAGTTGTAGAATGATCACCATCAGAAATGGTCCACATAAATGAAACAATTCCATTTGAACATTAAGTACAAGAAAGGAAGCCCCAATAATGTTTTAGAATGCCTCGACCAACCACCAGTCATGGTGCTGATCACTGTGCTTGACTCATGTGGGCACGAGACTTCGAGGTGGCCTCATCTTTACAAGAGTGATCCATAATTCGACAAGACATACTGGACACTCCTCGAAGGTAAGCGAGTTCTAATTTTTCACCTCTAGGATGCACTGTTATGCCACCTGGGACACATCTGTGTTCCTTTAAGCGAGTGTGCCAAGATGATTTGGGAGGCACACTACATTTGGGTCACTAGAAATTTCAAAGTAGAGAAAATAGTGGCAATACTGCAGAAGTTTTTTTATTGGTTGAACCTTCGTGAGGATGTTGGGAGGTACATTAAATCCTGCACTGCCTGTGACATTACCAAACCAACCATCAAGAAGCAAGACCTATATACTCCTTTGCCTACTCCTAGTCGGCCTTGGGAATCCATCTCCATGGATGACATGCCAGACCTTCCTTCTACTAAGCACACCAATGACTACGTTTTTGTGGTTGTCGACATATTCTCTAATATGGCCATTATGACAACCTGCAAGAAGAGTATCACAAGAGAGGCCACTGCTAAGCTCTTCTAAGAGCAAGTGTGGGTACAATTTTGGATCCCATAGTCCATTAGCTAAGATCAAGACAATAGATTCCTAAGTGAATTTTGGTCAAGTCTCTGGTCGATGCTGGATACCAAACTCACTAAGTCCACGACTTTCCATCCCTAAATTGAGGGCCAAACAAAGGTCGTCAACATGATGATCGTACACATTTTGTGCATGTACAACTTGAAGAATCCATGCACATGGGATGAAAGCCTCCCCTATGTCCAACACATCTACAACATAGCTCTCCACATCTCAACGGGACACAACCCCTTTAAGCTGGTGCTGGGATTTCAACCATTATGTCCCATTGATGTGGCCAAACCATTTGCAGCTAATTAGGCAGATTCAACTGCTGTGCAGTCTGAAGACGATAGGGATAACAACTTCATTTAGAACATTCAACACCACGTTCAACACATCCACCAGCAGGGCCATGATATATTGGACATAGCCAATTCTAAGTACAAAGAATGCCATGATCAGCATGGCGTGCTGCACAAGTTCTAGGTGGGTGAAAAAGTTTGGCTACATTTGTAGAAGGAGTGCCTCGCTGGACCCCATTGAAAATTTTTCCCTATTTGATATAGTTCATACACCATCGCCAAGGCTATAGGGGACAATGCCTTCAAGCTTAACATTCCACCGTTCCTTTGTGTGCACCTAATGTTCAATGTAGACTGCATTCGACCATGCTTTCCACCATTGTTGGACACATTTGACATTGCAGAACAACTCACGAAAATAGAGCTAAACCCAGACTGCATGGAACATGCCACAACAGATCAGATCATGGAAACACATATCAATAACACTAACCAACAAAAGATCCAACTATATTTGGTTTTCAAAGTTGGCCAACTTTTGCATCAAGGCAAGTGGCTCACTAGGGACCAAGTTTAGTAGAAGTTTCCCTGTCTCATGTAGGCACTCAATGCAATGGGGACCATTGCTTCCTAAGGGGGGAGGACTAATCTAGGTGGATACTAGTGGCCATCAACCTATTCCACCTGGAACCCTAACACTGTCTCTTTCAGTTTCCTTAATTGTAGCATATTTTACTATTTTCGGTAGTTTTTCAGGTCTTGAACTTCCAGAGCTATTTTGATGCCCTAAATGACGTTTTTTGGGAAAATCGAGCAAACAAAATAGTTTAATTGATATTTGAATTCAAAACTTGTATCTCTTAGATAGATCTTTCTAACGAGGTATTGTGCATGTCAAACGAAGATCATATGCCAAAGTTATGACCTCGGGAAGTTGATGTACCAATTTACCAAACATGGCCCATAATTTTGGCGCTTCATCTCCTAGTGTTAGGTTTTTGGATGTTTAGGCTTTTCTAATGTTTCTCAATAATAAATAGGCCTTCGGTCCTCATTGTAACACATTTTAGAGGCATGTAGCCGCCACATCTCTTCTTAGAGAAGCTACCATCGCCCAAGCTAGTTTATTTCCATTCTGCTTGTAAGCATGGTTATATCTATGATTTGTTGTGTTCCTATTTAAGTTCAGATCATAAGATTCGTAGAAAAAAGTTATAGCAAAAATCCCAAGATGCCCTGTTTGAAGAAGCGAAACCATAGAATCCAAAGCTCTGATACCAAATGTTAGGCAACTAGCTCACAAAATAGAAGAAGAGATAGATCAATGACTTAAAAATTAGCCTCTTTGAGGGGGGAACCTCCTTTATTTTACACAAATGAACAATTCTTGGATGATACAAATGAAAATACCTCCTTTCTATATATAGGAGTCTAAGGGGTCACAATATAATTAGAGCCTACATAACAATAATAATGTAAGGGCACAACAATAAGAATAGTGGGCTTCTATGGGGCACAATAATAACAATATGGGAACTACTTTGGCACAAAAATAACGATAACAGGGCTACACTAACAATAACAATAAGGGGCTATGCTAGTATTATAGGGACTTAACATAGCATTTTTAGTTTAGCGGTATTTCCAAAAGTGGCGAAAAATATTAGCGGAGTGGCTAAGTGAATGAGACAGGAAAACGTGGCTAGACAACACGACAACAGAGTCAGTTCTCATTGGTCATAGGCAAAAACCAGCTACACCCTAGCCTAACGGAGAAGACCAATGGTATGAGACCGAAGATTTTAAGTGTGCATGCAACATAAGTAATGGGCTACATGCGCCAGGACACGTTGGAACCTGACATAGTGTAATGGAGAAGAGCTCTTTCATTAGCTAGTGGAAGGCCCACTTGAAATGCAAGCCCTATGGGATTATCCTAGAGGTTTCATTGAGAAAAATAGTGGAGAAAGGTTGTGACCCTTATGAAAAATTATTAAAGTATTTTTCCGTAAAACACAAGGCCCGAGACAATTTTCTTTCTCCTTTCTGACAGGAATGTGGCACATTTTATTGGCTAAGGTGACATCAACATGATGTCAATATATGGGGACATGTGGTAGGTAAATTCAACATTTTTGGGTGGCCTAATGGGCAGAATGCTGGTGACTCGTGTCAACACTCTGGAGGTGCCATATGGTACTGATGACATCTACATAATATCATCCTACTAGCAGGATTCCTAAAGATTTTGGGCATTACATGGGAGGAATCCTTAGGTTGGCAAGGAGTCGGGCTAGTGCGAGAGATAGAGAGGTGGAAGAGAGCCAATAAAAAGGTGTCGGGAGGACCCCACTTGACAACGCAACCCACAAAAAAATCCTAACAATTTCTAACAGAAGTAAAAAAATAAAGGGCCAGGTAACATGCACTAGGACACGATGGACCTGATAAGGCCTTATGGAAGGCAATGACATCCAATGAGAAAGGCGCTGGGAGGACCCCATAGGAAATCTAAGCTCGGTAAATGGAGCCTAGAGGATTTAAAAGGAGTCATAAATGATAACGTCAAGATAGAAGGGCTACGGGCTTAGGAAAGCACAAAGGCTCATGCAGGTAAGAGAACCAAGGGTACACAGTAGTTAACAAAGGGAATTAAGCCCTCACAAGACTAATGAGGAATATGTTCCTCAAGGCTTGAGCGAGGGTCACCACACCCAGTCCTATGGCGGGAAAGTAGACTAGTGTCAGAATGAAATGTGCTTAAGGCTAGTTTCAATGATTTTTGGCAGTGCTATTTAATAAAATAAAAAGGCGTCAGGGTAAGTTGGCAGCATAATTTTGGCAAGGCCTATGGGTCTATAACAAAGTGATTAGGAACTTGGATGAATGAACTAGAAAATAAAATTGTTAATTAAGACAATGGTGAATTTTGAGAGCTTTGCTTCAAGACAGTGAAGGACCACGATGCGTAAGATAAAATTAATGGAGCCTGTCTTGAAACTGAATTAGCCACTCTTGATATTCCTTGCATGCCATGAAGAATTCAAGTGAAAAGATTGCTGAGTGTAGAATATTTGATCACAAAAGAATAGAGTCATGAATGTAGTACACTATGATCTCTGTGAAGCAATTAAGAAGAATGGACAACCCTACTGTAGCCTACAGTTTGATTGAGAATTAATTCTTAGTATGGAGAGTCACACAAGTGCCCATTATTATGCTTAATGAAGCTACAATTTTCAGGAAATTTGATGCAAGAGTAGCATGGACAACCATGCATTCGAGTACACTCTCGGGTATGGTGGATGGTAGAGTGATGGATGTCATAGATAACATTGTTATTTGTGCAACATAGAACAAAACTGAGTATTTCCATTGGGAAATGTGGAGTGGAATGAAAAATAGTCGAGAGATATGTGTGTGAGGTTGAGGTTGTTGTAGGAAGAGGTTGAGAGTGCGCCTATGTAGAAATGGAGGCCTAAAGTGTGCTTGTGCTGCTGTGATAGGCAGAGAGTAATGGTGTAGAGGAAGAAGACCAATAGTTGAGGATATTTTGCTGAATATGTCTCTGGAGTAGAGGGACAAGTATGATAGTATGTTTCTGAGAAAGAGTGAAGGATTTTGAGAAAAACAAGGGCCGAAGGCAGAGGAGAACAAAGAGCTGAAATTAGGTAGAGTGGCTGCCAATTACAGTGAGAATTAAAGTTCCTTATTGAGTATGGGTTGGAGCCTACATACAGGGAGTTCATTCTTCCATCTTGGTGGGTAACTGAAGAAAGCTTTGGGGTTGGTTCCTCCTGCAAGTTGGTGCTTGCATAAATCCAAGGAGATTCAAGTTAGTGCTTCTAGTAAGTTGGTCAAGTTTCTACAAAAAAAGGGAGTCGATGCTTCTTGCTAGTGGGTGGTAGCGAACAATATAAGGGAGTTGCTGGTTCCTGTGAGTGGTATCTCACAAACAAACATTGTTGTAATAGAGTAGAAGCTCTTATTTACATCAAATAACAAAAAAAATTGGTGGTTTTTTTCCTAGAAGGGTTTCCACATTAAACCTCTATGTCACATTTGTGCTGCTCATGATGTTGATGAGCCTCATCATTGGGTAATTATATGGGCCTTAATTCACCTCCTAGCCTAGTCAAACCAACTATTCTCACAACTTATTGCATACTTTTTATTATATTTTGTTTATGAGATGAGTTAGAGTTGGATATTTTGCTTTGTGGTCTAATGTGCATTTAATGCAGGATTAAAGGATAAAAGCAAGGAATTTTGGCAAAGACCTTGGTCAAAACTCAAATGGGACAAGGGTTAGGAATTAAAGGAGGTAAATCCTCCTCATTTACTACCCCTCCATTCGAATATTCCTCCATAAGCTCGAAGTGCAAACAACCCAATCATGAGGACTAGAAGGCAACTGAGCAAGTGAAAGACAAAGCGCCAGTTTATCTCGAGTTTGGGAGCCGAGCCTCCATAATTTTAAGGAATTTGTTGGAGACTTCAGATGTATAAGTAGAGAGGCCTAGGTTCTCATTAGGATTCATATTTTTGATTATAAAATTCTACTCTATTTTCTAGCTGCAAGACTTGTGACAGTTTTTGATGTAATCCATTGTTTTGATAATAAGAATGAGTTTTTTTTTGAGCCAACACTGAGTTAGCTCAGAGGGCTGAAGCTCTTGGGTTAGGGCCCAACCCTAGTAGCCAAGGCTCCTATTTATTTTACATGTATGTTAGCATATATTCATAGTTTGATTGTTCATTTGCTTAAGTAGCCACATTTCCATTACAACAGTGTAGATTAGATTGGTTGTATGTCAGTTTGCTTCCATTTGTGCCTTATTTCAGTTAGCATATTAGAAAGGAGAAAAAGGATCACCACAAGGTTTTCAGAAGGTGCCTCAGCCTCAATTCCTCCCTCTGGGACCATGACTTGAGGAAGAGACCCTTCAACAGCCCAAAAAACACAGATGTCTAGTTCTTGCATGAGCTTTGGAGTTTGTTGTCTTGATTCATCATTTGGTTCATTTCATTGTCATATTTTTCCATTACTCTATTTCTGCAATAAAATCTCACTCATGTTCTCATTTCCTTCAACAATTCATGCATAATATATATGCAACTGATTCATGCTTTTCTAGTTTATGAAGATGTATCTTGTTGCCTAGTTCTTGAAAGACACACATGTTTTAAGCACTGCAGGTACTTTAGGAGGAGGTATAGACTTCATCACCATCATCCATATTCCATCTCATCAACCTTAACCATCTCTTGTTCCACCATCACCCTCACTAGTTTTTTTGTCCTTTTTCATTTAAATTCCCCTAGACACATTGAGTGAATCTAGCCATCTCTTCTCTTGGATGTCTACTCCTGAGTGTTCCTAGACCTTCTAACACCTTATCCCACTCATCACACACATTTTCCAAGCTTCCCAACACCTCCAAAACCTCACATTTAGCTCTCAGCTGTATCCTATAGGTTTCCTGTAATTCCTACAGAATCATCCTGTAGGTTTTCCTGAAACGACCTGTTTTGAGGCCGAATTGATGGGGAACCTCTAGGAGGTCACAAAAATCCTCCTAGGACCCTTTGATCCCATCCAATCACTCCATAAGCCTTTTTTCTATCCTCAACCACCTTCCATCCACCTGTCACATCCACAAGAACAATTAAATTGCATGCTTGATTTTACCAAAAAATCAAAAAAAGTGAAAACAGATTTAGTTTAGTTTTCTTTCTCACACATTAGTATGCTTTGATGCTATTTACTTCTGTAACTCAGATAACATCATTAGGTTAGGGTTGATTTAGAAATTCTTCTTAGCATAAATGTTTAAATGGCTACTTAGGATAGGCTGTGATTTAGCATTACATGTTGTTTTCCTCATTACTGCAGTAGAGTAGCTCTCTTAGAATAGATTTAATCTTCTTCCATAAAAGAATCGAGATTCTTCTGACTCTATAGAAGTCTGGCTTGGAATCCCTGGGGTCTCTCGTCGGATGAACAATGACAACATGCAGGACCTTCACTTTTACTTGTGCATATAGCACTATCACCTCTAAGTTTGTACAAACCCCAGGTTGATAAGTAAAGCTGGTAGCCCAGGAGTTGCAACATCCTTACTGCAATATTGGTGCTCATCACTTTTTGGCGCCGTTGTCGAGGAGGTGTCTGAGTAGAATTTGATTACTACTTTCTTTTCTTCTACTTCTTGTCTTCAATTTTCTGCCATTAGTTTATTTATGCAAAAGTTTTCTAGTAGCTTCCTTTCTTTCATCTTTCATTATCTACTTTCCTTTCCATTTTGCAAGTAGAATTTCAATTCAATAAGTAGCTTCTTCATTCTGTCAGTGATTTTTTCATTCAATCAACAATTTCATTTCTGCAAAGTACTTTTCAGCTTAAAAAATCTTAGATATCATTTTTGGGATTCAACTGTGTTAAGTAAGTCATTAATTTATGACCATTTCCATGAGAGGTAGTCATAACTGACTAATTTCTCATGATTTTTGAATAGTCCACTTAGCACTCATTACATCGATTTCTCATGATTTTTGAATAGTCCACTTATCACTCATTACATCGGGTGATGCTCACAGGGGTGAAGAAATGGGATTGAAACTAGTGAAAAGAATCACATAGCGTCAATCATCACTTCCGAGGCTTGCACCTAGTAACCAAGACTTCCCGGGGGGTCACCCATCCCAGATTGGCTCTGGCTCAAGTGCGCTTAACTGTGGAGTGTTCCCCATCAAGCCCACTTAGCTTGCCACCCCATTTGAAAAACCTTAGAAAGTATTGTGCCTCATGAACCATTCAAGTAGAGTTCCCTTCACTCTTTTGAATTAAGTATTGTGGGTTTTCACAGTGCATTACATTAGATATCATTTTTGGGATTCAACTGCGTTAAGTAAGTCATTCATTTATGACCATTCCATGAGAGGTAGTCGTAACTAACTAATTTCTCATTTTTTTTGAATAGTCCACTTAGCACTCATTACATTGGGTGATGCTCACAGGGGCGAGTGGGATTGAAACTAGTGAAATGAATCACATAGTGTCAATCATCACTTCCGAGGCTTGCACCTGGTAACCAGGACTTCTTGGGGGTCACCCATCCCAGATTGCCTCTAGCTCAAGCGCGCTTAGCTATGGAGTTTTCCCCACAATCAAGCCCCCTTAGCTTGCTACCCCATTTGCAAAACCTTAGCAAGTATTGTGCCTCATGAACCATTCAAGTAGAGTTCCCTTCACTCTTTTGAATTAAGTATTGGGGGTTTTCACAGTGAATTACATTAGATATCATTTTTGGGATTCAACTGCGTTAAGTAAGTCATTCATTTATGACCATTTCCAATGGAGGTGGTCGTAATGAGTGCTAAGTGGACTATTAAAAAATCATGAGAAATTATTCAATTATGACTACCTCTCATGGAAATGGTCATAGATGAATGACTTACTTAACGCAGTTGAATCCAAAAAATGATATCTAATGTAATGCACTACGAAAACCCCCAATACTTAATTAAAAAAATGTTACAAAAACCAACCCAAAAACATTTCCTTTCATGCCTCGTAGGAATAGGGACAATTTAGTGAAATTCTTGCCAAATAGCCCCACTGCATCCAACAACCAAACTTCTCTCTTCTTCGGTGGCTGTGAACTGGAGGAACCTTTAGGTGAGAAACCTGATATATTTGAAGAACCTATAGGGGAAGAAGAAGAAGAAGAACCCATTCCTACTGAACCAATGGTTGAAAACCGAAATGACAAAGGGAATGGAGAGAGTTGAGGGTGCCTTCCCCATCAGGGAAACCAATTGGGACACTAAGATGAAGAATATAAGCCCCTCTGCCCTACCTCATTTCCATAGCCTAACCACAAAGGAACCTGACACTTTCCTATTTGAGTTTTCTATTATATGCTAAACCTATGACTATATAGATGATGAGAAAAAATTAAAATTATTCCCATATACCCTCAAGGATGCAACATTGTGCTGGTTCATGGGTTTACCTGGAGATAACATCACAACTTGGGCTTAGATGAAACAAGTTTTTAACAACAAATATGGGGACTACTGTAGGTAAAAGGATACTAAAGGAGAAATTTTCAGGATGACCATGGGCTAGGATGAATCCTTAGAAGAGTACGAAGAAAGATTCCAGCTCAGTTACAAAAGGGCCAGGTGCACACTTGACCCCGAGTCACTAAAGCTGGTCCTGCTCAGAGGAATAAGGGAAGATCTTCTGAATAACTTACATTTGTTAGAAGGAGGAGATATCTACCAATTACCCTATGAGGATATCAAGACTGTCTTTAGAAACCATTTTAGAGTAGCCAGGAAAAAGGGTAGAGGTAATCAACCTATGGCCAATACATCATCTTCCAACTCATCCATCAAGGGTGAAATTGGAAATATGCTGGAAGATTTCAAAAGTGAGATGCTGCAAACCATTGCCTTGCAATTGGACACCATGAACATCAAAAGGAAGTAAGAAGAAGCAGAGAGAGCCTTGGCCATATTTTTCCCTAGATGCACTAGGAGGCATCCTAGGAACGAACGTCCATTGAACTGTATTGAGATTTGCTCGATATGTGAAGAAAACTACTCCACAAATAAGTGCCCTTCTTTACTCAGACTAAAAGTAGTATATGAAGGAGCTGAAGGGGTCACTGAGCAGCTTTGCTACATCAACCAAAGGAGACCTCCTGGGCCTAGACCATACTAGCAGGGCATGCAAGGGTCATCCCATGCATATTACAACCCCAACCAAACCACAACTATACCTTCATGAGGACCCCCTACTCCTCCTTCCTGGTCTACCCCCCCTTCTTGGTCATATGCATCTCAATATCATTCCCAACCAGCCAATCTTTCATTTCAACCTTACGCTTTGCCATAACCTTAGTGGAATACACCATTGCAAGGTTGGAGGCCCCAATAAAACAATGCTCCAACCCTATTTCCCCCACCACCTACCCAACCACAACTCCTACTCTCTGCTCCACCAAAGTAACCCCAGATTCCTGCCCAGCCAAATCCAAACCCGAAAAATAGGCAGGCTCAACAAGTATATAGTGGAGATACATCATATCCAACTTATGCTGTAGAAATATAGGAGATCGACTTAAGATATGTGAGAATTCTCTTGGATAACCAACCTCCCCCTCCACATAGGGAGGTTGAGGAAGAAAGAAAGGAAAGCAACCTTAAAGTAAATCCACCCTTTCCTCAGAGATTAGCCCAACCACTCTAGCCTACCCCAGAAGAAATTGAACTTTTGGGAGAATTGAAAAATATATGTGTAAATATCCCCCTTCTCGAGGAAATAAAAGATGTTCCCATTTACAATAAGTTGATTAAGGAGAAATGCTTGAAGCATCTGTGAAGAAGTAAAAGGGATGCCCCTACCATTAATGTCATTGGGTTGTCCAACTTAATGCCAGGGTTGGTAACATATCCAAAATATTTGGACCCTGGAAGCTCTGTAGTAGATGTGAACATCAATGGCACCATCGTCCCACACACTCTGATCGATATTGGGGCTGCCATTAGTGTGATGACCATGGACACCATGCTCAAGCTCAACCTCCAAGGGTCATTGAGGAAGACCAAAACAGTTTTGCAACTTGCAAACCATTCCACAGTCACCCCTAAGGGAATTGTGGAGGATGTGATGGTCTCCATTGACTCCTGGGAGTACCCTGCAGATTTTCTAGTTCTCCAACCTAAGGCTAAACTTACTGGTTATCCTCTCATCCTTGGGAGGCCATGGTTGGCCACAACAGATGCTTACGTTAGCTACAGAGTTGGGAATATGACCATCAAGAATGGGCATATGTCCAAACAGTTAGTCCTATACCCTCCTGCTCAACCTTCTCCAGAGCATGATTTACCTTTATGGTTGGAGGAGGAGGAAGAAGACGAGGTTTATTCCACCCAACTTTATGCTTTGGAAGTAACCATAGGAGGAGGACAACAAGATGAGGATGACTTAATTGAAAACCTGCTCCAAAGTCCAACTCCTGGTTCATTACCATTAGAAGAAGAAGTAAGGGAAACCCAGAACAATCATCCAATTGACTTATGGTTGGCTAATTCTAACCCACTCCGTGTCAAAACCATAGAATTTAGCCCAGAGAAAACCTTGAAAATTAATCCATCTCTTTCTGCTCTCAAAGAGGAAAAGCTATGCAACATGCTGAGAGAAAACCTAGAAGCCTTTGCTTGGAGTTACAAGGAAATGAAGGGAGTACACCCCTTAGTGTGTACTCACCACACATACATCAAAGAAGGTTGCAAGCCAGTCTAAAAACCACAAAGGAGGATGAATACAACTCTTAAAGATATAGTCAAAGAAGAACTGCAAAACTGCTAGATGTAGGATTCATTTACCCTATCTCTGACAGTGAGTGGGTCTCTCCTTTAGTGTTAGTTCCCAAAAAAAATGGTAAGTGGAGTATTTTTGTCAATTATAGGGAGTTGAACAAAGCCACAAAGAAGGATCATTTTCCCCTACTCTTCATCGATCGAGTGCTAGACGGCCTGGTAGGGAAAAAGTTTTTTTCTTTCCTAGATGGATTCAGTGGGTACAACCAAATCCAAATCTGCCCAGAAGACCAGGATAAGACCACATTCACCTGTCCTTGCGGTAATTTTTCCTATAGAGTCCTTCTTTTTGGCCTATGCAATGCTCCTGCCACTTTCCAGAGAGAATTCTTGAGTATTTTCGTCGAATTTGTACATGATGCGGTGGAAATTTATATGGATGATTTTACACCCTATGGCTGTGATTTCCAAGAAGCCCTAACTAACCTAGGCAAAGTATTCCACAAATGCATTGAAATGAACCTATCTCTCAATTCGGAAAAATGTGAATTCTTAATTACTGAAGGGACCGTGTTAGGTCATTCAATATCTTAGCAAGGACTGCAAGTGGACCCGAACAAAATAGCAATCATCCAAAGTGTCCCACCTCTGCAAAAGCAGAGAGATGTCAGGAGTTTCTCAGGGTTAATTGGATACTACCAAAGGTTCATAAAGGACTTCAGCAAGTTGGTCTCTATTTTATTGGGTTGTTGGCCAATGATTATGAGTTTATATGGCCAAAAAGCTGTCAAGAGGCCTTAGACATTCTAACGGGTAAGTTAACCACTGCACCAATTCTCCAAGGTCCAACTAGTCCCTCCCTTTTAATATTCATGTTGATGCATCACACAAAGCCATAGGAGAAACCTTAGGTCAAATAGAGAAGAAACTGCCCTATGCCATCTATTTTATCAGTAAGAACTTGTCAAAGGTTGAGCTAAATTATAAAGTGACCAAAAAGGAACTCCTCACTGTTGTGCATTCATTAAACAAATTTAGGCATTACATTACAGGCTATCAAACATTTGTGTATACTCACCATGCTGCAATCAAATTTTTAATGAACAAACCAGATATCAATGCTCGAGTTATAAGGTGGTTTCTTTTATTACAACAGTTTGATCTAACCGTTGTTGATAAGCCTCGTAAAGAAAATGTTGTTGCAGACTTTTTATCTAGGGTGAATTCAGGTGGATAAGGAATGGTGGATGACCAGTTACTAGATGAGCACTTGTTTGCTATTTCAGTTCTCTCTCCCTGGTTTGCTGATATAGCAAACTATTTGGTATCAACACAATTCCCACCAAACTTTCCCTCCAAAAAAAGAGCAAGATAGTCAGGAAAAGCGTCCCCTTCACCTGGATTGGGGGAAATCTTTTCAAACTTGGCCCATATCAAATCTTGAAAAGGCATGTAAGGGAAGAGGAAGTTTTTGACATCCTTCTAACCTATCATGATGGGCCTTATGAAGGTCACTTTGCATCAAAGAGGACAACATTCAAAGTGTTACAAGCAGGATATTATTGGCCCACTCTTCATCATGATGTGAAAAAGTACACTAGTTAATGTGATCGGTGCCAGAGGATGGGAAAGCCTACTCCAACATATGAAATTCGCCTATAGCCTCAAGTGACTTTTGAGCCATTTGACAAGTGGGGCATGGACTTCATTGGGCCTATCAATCCTCCTTCAAAGAAAAAACAATACATTATTGTATGCACTAATTATTTGACTAAGTGGGCTGAAACCAAGGCAATTAAGGAAGCAAAAAAAGAGAAGGTGGTTGGGTTCCTAAGGGAGAATGTATTCTACAAATTTGGGTACCCTAGAGAGCTAGTCACAGACCAAGGAAGCCAGTTTACCTCCAACATGATTGAAGAACTACTCAACCATCACAAAATAAAGCATAGGACCTCCACTCCCTATCATCCACAAGCTAATGGGAAAGTGGAGGTGACCAATAGGGCATTGGAGGGAATCTTAACCAAGGTAGTGAGTAGCAGCAAGAAGGATTGGGCAGAGAGACTAGTTGAGGCCACCTGGGCCTATAATACCACATGGAAGACCACCATTGGATTTACACCCTATGAGATGGTCTATGTGAAAAAGGCTTTACTGTCCATTGAGTTTGAATATAACACATTGAGGATGGCAACCCAACTAGATTTGGATCTCAGTCATGCATAGAAAGAAATATTGTTCCAATTGAATTGCTTGGATGAATTCAGAATGCAGGCCTTCCTACAAACAGGGATAGTCCAACTTCAGAGGAAGATCTGACATGATAAACATATTAAGGAGAAGAAGTTTCAAGAGGGTGATTGGGCATTGTTATATGATTCTAGGTATAAGGACTTCAAGGGAAAGCTAAGGACAAGATGTCTCGGACCTTATGTGGTGGAGAGATGCCATGATAATGGGTCAGTGCAAATCAGAACTATAGATGAAGAAGCCATTCCATTGCTTGTCAATGGACACTGATTGAAAATGTACAAGAGGCATTTATCAAAGCAAGAGTTCATTGAGAATATCAATAAAACAATGATGATGGTAGAGCAAGTTCTAGCTCCTCCCTCATCAGGTCACTGAAAAAGAAAAAAGAATAAGGACTCAAGTGAAAACCTCCATGAGGTGCCTGAGTCCCATCTTTGGGTTGAAAACCTCATGAGGCAACCCAATGATGAAAAAGAAGAATAAGAATAAGAAGATCCTTGGGTGAAAACCTTCCTTAAGGCAACTAGGGCAAACATCTAGGGTGAAAACCTCTCTGAGGCAACCTAGGTATTTTAAAAAAAAAAAAAGAGAGAAAAAGATATAATTGTTATTTGCAGGTGGGCAAGAAAGACAGTCAAGGAGCAAAAATACGATCCAAAAGGAACCCTGCCTCACACATATCCGTCTCCTCCACTCCTTACCATGCATCCTTCCATCATTTCTATCATTTTTCCACTCCATTGCTTCAATTTATGTGAAGACTGTGTTTTCTATAGGATCCCCTGAAATCCTACAAGATGATCCTGTAGGAATTACAGTGGCTCGGAAAACCTACAGGAAGCAATCTGAGGGCACATGGTAGGTTTGTTAGGTCCCTATAATTCATCATAGACATTATCTAACACCTCATCTTGTCCATTATCGTCATCCCTGCACTCACCATTCAAAACAAAAAAAGTTCAGTTTCTACCAGTTATGGAATAAAAAATAGAGGAGAGTAAGAGCATTAGCTGAATGTCCCTTGCTCCACACACACTCCTACTTCCTCTGTCCATTCATTGCACCATCCTCACAACCCCAACCGACGACATGATTAAGGAATTCTGAGGGGGAAGCAACTACCGGACATCCTGTTGCAACCTATCCCACAAAATGTCAATCATCAACTACAAGTCTTCACTAGGATGATCCAGGAGCTCCACAACAACAGCTATAATAGATACCTGCAAAAGCCAAGAAACCATCAGTAGACAACAAGAGGAGAAAGAAGAATGACCATGCAATAAATAAACAACACAACACCTCTAATCTTCGACAACTCTAGCATGGCATCAAAACCACAGGTAAGTATCCCTCTCTCTCACTCATATGCATAATTTAATCAAAAGTTGTAAGGGTTATGAGATAGTTGTTTTATAAGTGAAAAGGTGGCTAGTTAATTTGGCCACCTTTGTTTAATCATCACAAGCAAAACTAGGTGTCCTCTCACATGTGGCCGCAGTCAACTCAAAGATAGAGGAGTAGGACAAGAAGTGGTTAACTATGAATCTACAAGATGGGAGATGATTACGAGGAGTGGGAAATGATGAGGTAGTCATGGGGACCAACGTTCCAAAAATGGAACCGTACCTCTGCTGCGAGCACACCACCTCACCCCAAAACACAATAAAGGGAAATAAAACATAATTTTCATGCATTCATGCATTTAACCTCCTCAAACCTCCCTCACTCAAGTCACTCTCATAACTCTGGCCACCCACCGGAAGCAAGGATCCATTGTTCTGCAAGAGAATTTCTACAGAAGCATGTACAAGAATTCCTACAGGAAGAGTCTACAAGATCAGTCTACAAGATACACAGAGGCAATCTACAGGATAGGAAGAGAAGGGTTCAAGAGAGGATATCACGGGAATTGTCCACTGCCACCATTCTAAAGAGGTAGGCTATAAAAAAGTCATCCCCATTAACAAGCAAATGAAATAGAAATGCTCTAAAATATAGTGAATTTAGCAACTATGGGAGGTGAATTACATACACAGTAAACTCTATTTTCCTTGTGAATTTAAAAATTTTGTGTCAACCCTCTCATTTTCTCCTCAAGCCTCATAAGCAAAATGATAGAAGGGTTTAATAGGAGAGAACCCACAAACACTGTGAGGATAAAACAACACCCCAAAGTGCTTGAAATCTTTACAAGACACAACTGGATGGGGTTTTTCGAAAAATTCACAGGGTATGATGATGAGGTGGCTCAAGAATTTTCTCATTCTCTCACTCCACACAACATAATCCATACCATTGTTTTAGTCAGAGGCATCACTATAGATCTCACCCCAGAGCTCATCAGTAGGGTCACCACACTTCCCCTAGAAATTCCATGGAGAAAAGAAGACAAAGGAGACAATCAGGTGGTAAAAAGGAAATTCTTTTTAGAAGGTGAAGAACCCATAGAGGACAAATATGGAGTAAGGAGGGACAATCTGCCATACCCATGGAGTGAGGTAGGCTACCAACTGATCAAATATATCTAATTTGAGGGTAGATATAGTGTTGTTTATGGCTACCATTTTAGGATCCTTGAAGAATTAAGATTTGGGGTAGAAACACCAGTTCACCAAAGACTCAACATACCCTATTTCTTGATGCAATCACTCATAGACTCTGACAACAAAGTAAAGGAAGGGCATTCCTAACAATTGGCTCACCATGGGTTGATCAGGATACTCATTGAGGATGCCCTCCAAAACCTTAGAATCCCTATAACATGGTTAGTCTTCAGAGAATTTCCAGCAGAGGATGACATTAAAACCCTCACTTATGATGTTAGTCCCTCTGTTGGTGAGGAGGAGGCAAAACATGAAGAAGAAGATACAGAGCTAGATAGGGATGAGATGGATGAAGAAGAAATTGATACAGAGGAACATGATGAAGAAAAAGAAGAAGATGGAGAAGAGAAGGAGGATGATGATGGAACAGAGGAGGAAACTAAGGAAGAAACTGATGGATATGAGGAAGAAGAAGAGGAAGGAGATAAGAAAAAAAGAGAGGAAGAAGGCATTGAAACAGAAAGGGAAGAACATAAAGAGGAGTCACCTAGGGTGTCCCAAAAGGCTATTGAGAGGGAGGAAACAACTTCCCTCACTACTCTCAACACCCAAATCAAGCAAAAAGGGAAAATAAAGAGGCAAGCCCCACTATATTTTAGAACAAGAAAGAGCACAAGAATCAAACAAGGGAAGCCACAAGTATCAACAAAAACTCCAATTGAGATTGAAGATTCCCCTACACCAAGAGACAAAATGCCTTCCCCTAAGTCACCAATCACTTATGTAAGGAGGCCTAGTACCAGATCAACTTCCTTAAAGGGTAAGGCCATCCTACAGGATCCACAACAAAACCTACAGGAAGCAAAAAATGATCTTGCAGGATACTTTGCAAAAACTACATGAAGCACAAAAATTGGAAGGCAAGGTAGGGGGGCAGCAAGAAACAAAAGAAGAAGACCATGAAACAAAGGAACCAAGCCCCCATCCTAACCTAGATTCCTACTACCGGTTTATTGAAGGAGGCAGGGTGATACCTCAAAAATTTGCCATCCCATTGTTTTTCGAAGTTGAGAAGGATAGGGCTAGAACCCATTGATGGATGCAAATCACCAAGTCAAAAGGCGTGGAAGACGTTGGGCACATGGAAGAGAAGCTCAAAGAAATGGGCAAAGAGCTAAGTGGCTTAAGGGACAGAGAAGCAATCATGAGAGACCAACTTGAGAGGGAAAATGCATGGTTGAGGGGACAATTGTAGGAAAGGGAGAACCAACTAGCATGTATGGCCAACCTCTCCTTAGAGGCCATCCAATGTAGGATGCCAAATAAATCCTATGCTATTTTCCTCAAAGAATAGTGGCTGCAGTTTTAGATTAAAACACTGGCACAAAGGGACACCATGCCATTTTAGGACTACAAGCAGTTTATTGATCTTTGTGATCAAAGTACACTAGAGGATAGGGCCAACATGGTTGAGTTTTATTTGCACAACATGTCACTCACATACATGAATTTTTGGGATCCTAATACCAAGCTAGGAGATCTACAATTATTGGCTTTGGCATCATGGATGAGCCATGAGGGGTCAAGGGCTACAAAGATGAAAATAATATTGGTCAGGGAGAAAAATGAACCTCTCTTCATCAGAGTTGAAGAATCTAATCCCATGGCAAATGACTTCAGATGGAACCTAGATATCTTGCTGCCCAAGAGCATGAAATTTCACATTTTGAGGATATGTTTAGGCTGCTAGGAGATGATAGTATACATGCCTTCCTAAGGAGATGGAACACACTACCACACAACTTGAAGATCAGGGAATATCACTCCCCTCAAAGGTTGAGAGAGGCACTCAATAGGACACCTATGTATAAGAAATCAATGCAAAGGTTGAAGGTCAATTGGATAGGCCTAAAACTCAGTCCACCACTACTCCTAGGGATGCTAGAAGGGAGAAAAGAAGAAGAGGAAAAGAGGCAGTGGGAAGAAGTAGAAAAGAAAGCAGGCTTCTATGAACAAGAAGAAGAGACTACAGTAGAGGCATGGGATGTTAAAGAGGCTACCAGAGACATGAAGGACATGGACATTGACTAAGTTTCTCAGAGGATGAACAACACTTTCAATAGGGGGGTGATGATGAGCCTCATCATTGGGTAATTAGATGGGCCTTAATTCACCTCCTAGCCTAGTCAAACCAACTATTCTCACAACTTATTGCATACTTTTAATTATATTTTGTTTATGAGATGAGTTAGAGTTGGATATTTTGCTTTGTGGTCTAATGTGAATTTAATGCAGGATTAAAGGATAAAAGAAAGGAATTTTGGCAAAGACCTTGGTCAAAACTCAATTGGGACAAGGGAGAGGAATTATAGGAGGTAAATCCTCCTCATTTACTACCCCTCCATTCGAATATTCCTCCATCAGCTTGGAGTGCAAACAACCAAATCATGAGGACTAGAAGGAAGCCGAGCAAGTGAAAGACAAAGAACCAGTTTATCTCGAGTTTGGGAGCTGAGCCTCCCTAATTTCAAGGAAGTCGTTGGAGACTTTATATGTATAAGTAGAGAGGCCTAGGACCTTAGTAGGATTCAGAATTTTTGATTGTAAAACTCTATTTTTGAGTTGCAAAACTTGTGACAGTTTTTGATGTGATCCATTGTTTTGATAATAAGAATGAGTTCTTTTTTGAGCCAACACTGAGTTATCTCATAGGGCTGAAGCTCTTGGGTTAGGGCCCAACCCTAGTAGCCAAGGCTGCTCTTTATTGTACATGTATGTTAGCATAGATTCCAAGTTTTATTGTTCATTTTCTTAAGTAGCTGCATTTCCATTACAACAATGTATACTAGATTGGTTGTATGTTAGTTTGCTTCCATTTGTGCCTTCTTTCAGCTAGTAGGTTAGCAAGGAGAAAAAGAATCACCACAAGGTTGTCAGCAGGCGCCTCGACCTCACTTCCTCCCTCTGGGACCATGACTTGAGGAAGAGAGCCTTTAGCAGCCCCAAAACAAATATTTCTAGTTCTTGCATGAGCTTTGGAGTTTGTTGTCTTGATTCAACATTTGGTTCATTTCATTGTCATCTTTTTCCATTACTCTATTTTTACATTAAGATCTCACTCATGTTCTCATTTCCTTCAACACTTTCTTCATGTATAAAATGGGCAATTGATTCATGATTTTCTAGTTTATGAAGATGTATCTTGTTGCCTAGTTCTTGAAAGACACACATGTTTTAAGCACTACAGGTACTTCAAGAGGAGGTCTAGACTTCATCACCAACATCCATCTTCCACCTCATCAACCTTAACCATCTCTTGTTCCACCATCACCCTCACTAGTTTTTTTGTCCTTTTTCATTGAAATTCCCCTAGACACATTGAGTGACTCTAGCCATCTCTTCTCTTGGATGTCGACTCCTGAGTGTTCCTAGACCTTCTAACACCTTATCCAACTTATCAAACACATTTTCCTAGCTTCCCAACACCTCATAATTAGCTCTCAGATGTATCCTGTAGGTTTCCTGTAATTCCTACAGGATCATCCTCTAGGTTTCTAGTACATCTTGTAGTTTTTCCTGAAATGGCCTGTTTTGAGGACGAATTGACGGGGAACCTCTAGGAAGTAACAAAAGCCTCCTAGGACCCTTCCACCTAATCCAATCACTCCATAAGCCTTTTAGCTATCCTCAACCACCTTCCATCCTCCTATCACATTCACAAGAACAATTAAATTGCATGCTTGATTTTACCAAAAAAACCAAAAAAGTGAAAACAGATTTAGTTTAGTTTTCTTGCTCACACATTAGTATGGTTTGATGATCTTTACTTTTGTAACTTAGATAATAGCATTAGGTTAGGGTTGATTTAGCAATTATGCTTAGCATAGCTATTTAAATTTTAATTAGGATAGGGTGTGATTTAGCATTACATGTTGTTTTCCTCATTACTGCAGTAGAGTAGCTCTCTTAGAATAGATTTACTCTTCTTCCATCAAAGAATCAAGCTTCTTCTGACTCTATAGAAGTCTGGCTTGGAACCCTTGGGGTCTCTCGCTGGATGAACAATGACAATAGGCAGGACCTTCACTTTTGCTTGTGCATATAGCACTGTCACCTCCAAGTTTGTACGAACCTCGGGTTCATAATTAAAGCTTGTAGCCCAGGAGTTACAACATCCTTACTGCAATACTGGTGCTCATCAGATGTGTGTGCCTGTGTTGATTCATATGGCTAATGCTATGATTTGTTAATGGTTTCTCACTTAGAGAATGCCAAGTTTGAATGTTGAATGAAAATTGGGATAAAATTATAAATTAGACTTAATACTGTTTAACCCTCCCTCTCAATATTAAACATTATTTCCAACACCCACTACATTATGAGGTTAATGAATGATATAACACACCCTTTTATAGATTCATTTTTTATTTTCTATTTTGATGATACACTGGTATAGAGTGCTTCCTGGATAGAGCACATCTCACATTTGATGTAGGTGCTTGAGGCATTAGAGCAACACCAACTGCTAGAAAATTTTAAAATATGTGAGTTTGAACAACAATATATGGCATATTTGGTGTATTTAATAGGTGGAGGAGAGATGAATATATATCTTACCAATATGGATCGCCATATGTACATGTGGGATGTATTATTCATGCAAACACCCAACCAATACCCGCTCATTAAGAATGGAAAAACTTCACCATCAACACGCACAAGGGTAAGTCCAAAATTTCACTGGTAAGTGCCAACCAAGCCAAGAAAAATATTAGTTATAGCAAGAAGTATGTTTTATATTTTTTTAAATAAAATTAGTTTGTAGTAGAGTCAGTGAGGGTAAAGTTATCCCTCGAGAGATGTACTAAGAAACAAAAAAAACAACTAGAAGAGTTTCTATAGGCATACATGGATGCATTCCAAATCCTAAAGGGATACCAGCTAAGAAGGAAGTGGAGCATGAGATCCATCTATTATTAGACTCCCCATTTCTAAACATTGTTTATACATGCATTTTGTTATAGAAGCGAGGTGAATAAGTAGTTGCAGTAGCTAGTGGAACAAGGCATCATTCAACCAAGTACCTTACCATGTGAGTTACTCATCATCATTGTTCCAAAGAAGGATAAAACATGGTGGATGTGTATTGATTATACAATGTTAAAAAAAATCATTCTCAATAACAGTTACACCTTCCAACAAGGATGGGATTTGGAAGATGTGTATTGACTACAAAACGTTAAAAAAAAAAAATGCTCAAGAATAGGTAACCCCTACCAAGGATAGATGATCTACAAGATCAGTTGGAGAAGGCCCAACACCTCACCAAATTGGACTTAAATTCAAGATATCACCAAGTGGTTAGCCATGCCATTTGGCCTATGCAATTCGCCAACTATGTTTATGATGTTAATGCATGATATACCAAACCCTTTCATAGATTCATTTATTATTGTCTATTTGGATGATATATTAGTATACAATGCTACCTGGGAAGATCACATATCATATTTGTTGTAGGTGCTAGAGGTGTTAAAGAATCATCGATTCTTAGCATATCTCAAGAATTGTGAGTTTTCTCATCAATCTTTGGTGTACCTAGGTACGTGATAAGTGGAGGAGAGTTGAAGATAGATCCTGCCAAAATGGAGGCCATCATGAAGTGGCTAATGCCTACTAATGTTTCTAAGAGTAGGAATTTCATTGGGGCAACATAGTACCTGAGGAAAGTCATAATATTGTTTTTTGTAGTAGAAAAACCACTCCATGCCATAAAACAAGCAACAAGATTTTTTAGTGGGAAAAGGGTCAACATGAGGCATTTGAGGAGTTAAAGAAGAAGAATTGTTAAGAACCAATTCTAGCCTTAATAAACTTGCAGCAGCTCTTCAAAGTGGAGATAGATGCAAGTTTCTATGTTATTGGAGCAATATTGATGCAAGGAGGAAGGAATGTATGCTATCGTTTTGAAGTATTTTATGGGGAAACTCTCAACTACCCTACCCATGAAAAGGAGCTATACCCCCTGGTGCAAGATGTGAATAAGTGATAACACTATTTGATGGGAAAGGAGAAAATAATCTACATATATCTTCAACTGCTTCAAAATTTACAAGCCTAGAGTAATCCATAAAAAACCAAGCATTACAAGTGGATGGGGTTTTTAAATTAGTTTCATTTAGTGAAAAAGTATAAGAAGGAAAACACAAACACGTTAACCTACATGCTTTCAAGGCTACCCACATCAAAGATTACAATTTTGGGAAATTTGATGCACATGGAGACATTCACCCATGATGCATACAAAGAGGCATATTAGAGGATGAGGAATTCAAGGAGGTGTTTCAACAGTTGCAAAGCTGGTGTCATGTGCACAATGGTACAACACAATTGACTACCATCTCTAGGATGGAGTACTCTATATGATTGACAAGTTTTGTGTTCCTAAATGTGTGTGATTATAGTTAATTGGAGAGGCTCACACTTCAAAGGTTGTAGTGAACTTTGGTGTAGGGAGGATAATGGCCAAATTGAATAGGTATGTGTATTTGCCAAAGATGCAAGAATAAGTAGCTAGGTTCATAAGAGTATTTCTACTTTTTTGCACTAACAAGCCTAGTAACAAGAAACAAGATCTATATCGACCTCTTATGAACCTAGTTACTTGTTCATAGGTCTATATAATCCCTTGCATGCACTCACTTGTCGTTGGGAAAGTATTTCCATGGAATTTGTGGGAGGTTTACCAAAATATAGGAAGGGACATGACTACTTGTTCATGGTAGTTGATAGGTTCTACAATCTGTTTGTTCTAATGCACTCTAAAAGACCTTCAGTGGGTAAGAAGTAGCGAATGTGTTCTTTGGACATATCTGGGTGCATTTTTAGATACCAAGGAGCATAATTTCAAACAAGGATAGAAGATTTATCAATGATTTTTAGCCTACATTGTGGAAGAATATGGGCACGAAGTTGAAGAGGTCTACAACATTCCATCCACAGACAAATGGGTAGAAAAAAGTAGTCAACAATACTTTGGTGCAACTTTTGAGCGATTACAATAGGAAAAATATGAAGAAATGGGATGAAAATCTAGTATATATACAACACTTTCATAACATAACAGTCCACATTTCTACAGGTAAGTCCCTATTTCAAAATTGTTTTCAATATTTCAATCTTCACCTTAGCCTCATTGCACATGAGAAACAAGAAGGAAGGAGGAAGGATCTTATAGGGGATGCTTTAAGTGAAAAAAATGTTGAGAAGATCAGCCATATCCATCTATAGGTTTAAGAGACATTGCAGAAGTCACAGGAAAAATATAAGGCCAGACATGATCAACATAGAAGAAAGAAGTTGTTTAAAGTGGGAGATAAAGTATGGTTACAATTGAACAAGGAGAGGCTATAAGGTCTTGGTAAGAAAATCAACGCTTTGTGGTATGGTCCCTTTGAGATACGATAAAATGTGAGGGATACTTCCTATCAACTCAATATACCCCCATATATGTGCATTTAGTCAATGGCAGATGTGGACAATATGAAACTCTATGAGGCTTCCATGCTAGAGCAGGAAGAGGAACATGTCCTACCTTATGTAAAGGATTTGGCACTAGATAACCAAGTAGAGTTGATAGAGGATGATTTTTTGTAGAAGAGGCATAAAATGAAAATACATGGGCGACATGACCTTTGGAACATTCAGTTTAAAGGGAAACTTCCAAGCAAGACTAGATAGTACACTCAAGAGAAGGTGGAGGAAAAATTCCGTCACCTCATTTAGTAGAAGATTTTGGGGACATAATTCATCCCATAATGTAGATGTGTGATCCATATTAGATCATCATATTGTTTTTCATCCATCTCAAAGATTTTGGAGAGGAAAATTATGAGGAATTAGCTCATATTACCGTTTTTATTGGTGGGACCCAGTTTGGTAAATTGGTTATGAAATATTCTTGGAGCAATTTGAGGCATCAAATGGAATTTTTTGGAGTGTAAAATTTTATATATTAATTGCAACATCTTTTTTTGATAATATACAAAAATACCTTTCCAACAACATAATATTTTCCTTTATTAAAGTTTGTATTCAAAAGTTATGCCACTCGAAAGTTTACCTTCCTTTTTTGACCACCATAATTAGAGAGGACACCATGTCAGCCCCCATTATTCATGGAAAAGGGGATAGCCACGCGATCTTAATGAATAATACTCAAGAAGAGTCCATATTTTAACTCTAGATAAGATTTGAGGGAGTCAAACTTAACCATTAGAAGCCTATCAGGTTGTGTTATAACCAGGCCACTAGGAGGAAAGGGGTTCCATTATATTCGAGTCCATTTTGTTCCATCGATGAAAATAGTAGTCAAGAGTGGATAGGGAGAGAGAAAACATAGATATTTTTTGCAATGTATCAGCCCACATGCTACATGCCTCACTTATTTGTACTTTCATCCATTTTCCTTTTAGAGAAAAATAATAGAGCAACTTCACCTTCTCGCTAGGTTTTCTCCCATAAGGGTTTCCCAGGTTATATATTGTGTAATTTGTGGCTGTGAGTTTTATTTCATTGTTGTCTATTTTCTACATAATTATAATTTACATGCATATGAAATAAATAATAATTTACGAATCCATAAATATAAGGAAAAATAAACCCTCATAGTGTATATTTTGGATTTTCGAATATATTTTAGTAGATTTGTTGTGATGAATTGTCAAGTGGAAAATCCACGACAATTTATAGATAAACCATTATTGAGGTAACAATTCATTATTTTTATTGTTTTTTGACCTTTTCTACCTCATAAATGTGGACAAAGGTTGGTTAATCACTTGTATCGAGCACACTGCATTTTTTAGCACATGGATTGTAGTTAATGGTTTAGATCCTTTCTTCTCCTATAAAACAAAGGAAATCTACCTCATTTTACTTGTTGGAGATCAATGGAGAATTTATTTGCAACATAATATTTAATTGGGTTTTTCTTATTTGATTTTTCCTCTTTTTATAAGTGGTTTTCAAGTGAGGTTCATAATCCATTGTCTTCACAAGGAGAGAGTCTAATATTTTGAGTTAAAGTTTTCAAAACATATGTTTGGTACTGCCCTTTATTTATGTTGAATTTTATTTTGGGATAGTAAAGTAAGTTATTATCCCTACTGCAGGTAGGTAGATAACACCTTTTATCAACCCTTTGATCATGAATTAGTTTTCTCTTTGACTGAAAATTAAATGGCATTGTATAAAGTTAACGTTGTAAAATGAAATTAATTTATTTTTAAAAAATAATTTAATTTTATTTTCACCCATTTTATTGGGTGTAGTCTTTTTGTGCAATGATTTTGTTTAATTAATGCAGTGTATCGTCCTTGAAATACCATTAGTACCATCAATCAATCAATCAAAGAATCAAAAACCTAGAAGTGGATCTTGCCCACATCCTCGCTCGGGGTGAAACACCATTAATTTTCACCAGAAAAATTGACGACCATTATTTTGTGCATTGCATGCTAGAAAACCTTATACATTTCCTTGTCGAGGCTAAGACTGATGCCTTTATTACAGCTAAATTCCATTGGTAGAGTTGAAGTGGAATAATAACAACCAAGGTTACTTTCTACTATTCGTCTGCCCAACAAAGGAATTTCATCTTTTCTCTCATCTAGTATTTTTTCACCTAATTTTATTTCTCTCTATTTGCTGCGAAATGACCATTCTTATTTTAGGAAGCCAATGATACTAAAATAATTAACAACACATTACTTACATTATATGTAAAGATATAAGCACACCATTTAACCAAAAAATGATTTTAACATTGAAAATGAATTATCCTTCCCATGCTACTACACCATTTAATAATTTAAAAGAAATGATTTGTCATTCCCATGGTAGTTCTAAAAAAAACAAATGAATTATCAAAATATCATTATCATGTGATTGTAAATGTTAAAAGATGATATGGATTATTGTTTCCATGCTACTAGAAACATTTAAAAACAAATTATATGGGATTGGAGAATGTAGGAAATCCCCACCTTTCCAGAAAAAAATATGGGTTGTAGCTAATCTTTAACATTTTCTTTAATCACAGGCAAAGATGTTGACTCTATCCAAGTGCTCTATTTGTATTGTATTCACTTCCTATGCTGTGGAATATTTTGTTGATGACAATGGCTAATTAACATAGTTGTGGAAGGTTGATATCCCAAAAGTGAAGAATCAATGCTTACACACCATACGTGGCATGCTTAGACTGCATGTCTACCATAAGTTTCAATCCTATTGCTCATTTAATCAATTGACACGTTGCTAAGTAGAGAATGGTTGTAATATGTGGCATTGTTGTGACACATTTATATTTTAATAATTGATAATGTCATAAAGAACTTTGGATCATGTCAGGTCTACACTAATAAGACTATTTTAAACAATTGGAAAAATAATAAATGCTGTTAAATATATATATGGCCTGTACATATGACCATGCCCAATATCTTGGTTTAAAAAGAGAAATGATATTGACTATATATATGGCCTGTACATATGACCACACCAAAAATATTGATTTAACTATTTGATTCTTTGATGACACACCTTCGTGCCTTAGGGAATGCTTATGATGTTTTCCATTGAACTAGGAGGCAGGACCGCATATGTTGATGTTGAAGTTGTTGATGCTCCCTTAGATGATAATTTTCTCCTTGGCTATAGTTGGTTATATGCCATGACCATTGTTATGTCTTTTGTTTTTTAGGTGCTTCACTTTCCCCATGAAGGAAATATTGTCATAATCAATAAGTCAAAGTACTACGTATTGTCAACCTAGATTACCCCTAAGAGAAATTCTATGTCATTTTTCAGAGATAACCATGTAGACTATGAGAGTGTTGGGCTGGGATTGTTTAAAATCCCATCACTTATCGATGTCTTTCCTTTACCCATGCTAAAAAAATCCTTCTTCAATTTCTACTATGCACATAGTCTCCTCCAACACCTATGGACCCCATCTGTTTCTTAATCCTTGGGAAGGGCCTTCTCCTTTGGAAGTTTATCGATATGGTGGGAATACATTACCTTTTGTGGAAGATGTTTCCTCTTTGGTAGTCTTGTCAATACCTCTTGATGCTAATCAGAAACGCCATCCTAATATGGAATATGATTAAGATTCTTTTCCCACACATGCCGTCACTTTGCCTATTCCCTGTGATGATCAATGATGAGTCCATTTCCTAGTTAGTTATATGGAGGTTGTAAATCGTATTAATAATCCTAGGGATATTATGCCTCTTAATTCCTCTATTCTCCTCAATACAAGAAAGGTAGATATTGAAGGAAAATATTGAATAGACCTAGAGGATATTTTCTTGTCCATCCTTGGAAGTGCTACCCTTTGAATGAGTCAATTCTCAGGTTCTAATACTAAACTTTCCAACCCATTTTCCAACCCACATCCTCCCATTGATGAGTTCCTTTTACCCCCTTTACGTCTTGATTAGCCTTTTCAAGGAGCTACACTAGCCCACAAGACTACTCATATTGTATGTTCTTGGGTCATTCCTGATAAAGCTATGGTTCTAGGTTTTCCATGGCATCATGAACCTTTAGGAATCATACAATTCAACTTTGTATGGCATGGAACCATTATGGTGCACTATATGGTACCCACAACAACCCATGAGTTCATGTATAGGAATCCTTGGCCGATGTCCGACAATGGGCACAAATTGACCTGACCTACTACATTGTGTTGCGAGGAATTTTTTAGTACATATTCTATGCATAAAATCCAAAAAAATCATAAAACCGCAAAAATCAAAAGTATCTAGTCTTGATTTTACCTAATCCATGTTTTACTTCTTTCACTATATGGTTTAACCATGGGTCTAGCCTTTTTGGATGTTTTTTACGGGATATGGTGACATTTTAATTGCAACATACATCGAACCTTAGGTATGTTTCTCTTGAACTTAGCATAAAGGGGTAGGTATCTCACTACAATATTTGTTGCATCGTTGACCTTCATTGCTATCTTCATTGCACCCATGTTACGATATTAGCCCTTCTCTTTTTGCATGTCATCACTTAGTGGTGGAGCTTTCCCATACATGGATTCCCTAGATTAGCACCCTTGTTCCAAGTTGGTGTAAATTCATTTTTATTTTCCTTTTTGGAATTCCTCCTTTTTACACACTATGACTTAGAATCTAAGCCTCATTTCCTCGTCTTCATCATTTTCTAGCCTTACCCATGGAGGATTCCACATTTTATACCTCTTGATTACTGTGAATTTTTAGCCTTATTTATGCATGATGATAAGCCTTGTTTTTGTTTTACCATCGTTGTCACATTATTCTTGTCCCATTTATTGCTTTCACTTGGTGTTCTTACCTTTTTTGGAGGGGCTGCTGTGATGAGTGGTCTTATTTGCCAACATCTTCACCTCCTTATGATTAGGGTGATTTCATCAGCTTGAAACTAGTTGCTACCTTTTATATCACTTATTCCTCTAGGGAGATATTCCTTTGTGTCCTTCTTATGCTTGTTAAACCCTGAAATACACTGAGTATCCTTTTATCTCTTTTTCAGGCTCATTAAAATTGAACAAAAAAGGAACTATTGAGCGTCTTGTGTTCTCTTTCATGCTCATTAAGCTATGAAGGAGACTAAAAAGAGGAAAAAGGGAAGGCAATTTACTTAGGTTATTAGTCAAAATAGTAGCGCCATTCACCTATCCCTTGTGCTCTGTGTTACACTGAAATTTGTCACCATGACTATGTGCAGTTAATATGGCTCCATCAATAGTCATATTATCCTCCTTGTCAAGCCTTATACCTCTGCTCTCCATGTCAAACTTCAAAAAAGAGAGAAAGTCACTTAAAAACATGTTTAACTCTGGGTACGCAGGTTCTCTCTACCTTGCCTACGTGTACGCACTCCAAACACACTGTACCTGCGTACTTGTACGCTTTGTAAGCCAAGGGATGGGTGCGTACCCCTGTAAAGGTCAAAAGGCGCGAGTTTCATCTTAAAAAAGTTACTTGTGGTCACTTCTAGAGCCTTCTAGAAGAGTGTTTGACGTGTATTGAGCGCCTCCAGATGGTTCATGCATCCCTATGATAGAGGAACTTATCCCATCAAGAGAGGAGCTACCCCATCAAAAAGAGGGAGTATCCCATTGATGTTGGAACTGAATAACTTCCTCTAGAACACTATAAATACAGGCATTGGGCCAGAGGAGGGGAGGTTGAAAGCTGGACATTCCAAAGGGTAAATGCTGCTGGAATTAAGACTTCTATTGTTAACTTGTGAGGAGAGATTACCATCCTTTCTTGTTGCCATATTGGAAGTGGGTGAGCTTGTCAAAGTAGAGGAAATCTCTTGTTGGACCCTGGGAGGAGCTTGCACAACACCAAGGCTCAGGTTGTAATGGTTCCTTTTTTGTTTTCTTAATACAAATAAGTCCATTCTTCTCAATGATTTGTTGTTAATGAATTATTTCATGTACTCCTTGGTCTATGTGATGAATATGCTTTGTTTTATGAAATATTCAGGTGTTATGTAATCGTTTGCTTGTTAGTGTATGCAGGTCTTAAAGTGAAGGAGGAGCTCATCTGGATCAGCAAGGCTGGACTGCTACAACAAGCATTGGACCTAAGGTAAGATCGGAAAACACTTGGTTTCTCGTAGAATAATGTATGTTTAGAGAAGGATTGCTCT
>APFE031427424.1:0-41532 GCA_000404065.3 Pinus taeda
AGGTACCTGAGTGCTATCATTTTTGAGACTTTAAAGAACATCACATTAAAATTTATTTGATAAAACTTAACAGTCATCGTGGCTACATCCAGTCCTCATCATCACTCCAGACGATTGTTAGGACTTCCTCCACTCATTGTGGAAGATTCGCCGAGTTCCACTGACTCAAACTCCTCATATTTGAGAAATTAGTCTCCTAAATCTCACACAGGATCTGTGTGGACCACCGACGGTTCTAGTTTTCCGGAGGATTTCTTCATGGAAGAATTCCTTCCTCACTTTTACACTCTGCTCACAAATCCGTCGGACCTTATAGTGGTTCCCATGGTACTTGTACTTGCTTATTCAATAGGTGGAACTTTCCCATCTATTCAGTCGAAAACTCATGGGTTGTGGAATTTTAGAGACATTGTTGGTCCTCTGCCACTTCCATAGTCGACAATCATCACAATACTGGTAATGTGGAATCCCGCTATCCCATTTGTCCCAGGTACGACAACTCACATAACACCCTCTATAAGTGGAACCCAGCAGATGTCAGGTTCCACTCCTATGGTGCCACAATGCATACCTTCAATAAGTGCCACATACAGTGCTCCATATAACACTCAATGTGGTACTATGGGCGCGGTTCCCATTTACCAACAACACAGTCGGCAACCAATGTACAGTTCCAATCCCCAGATTCAGATATCTAGGGAGGTTCCTAATATGCACATGCCGGTAGGGAATGTCACAGTTCCCCCTCCATTCTCAAGAATGCATGGATAGTCACTAATTGACATGAGTGTTCCCTCTGTCAATCAAAGTCAAATGGTTAGTTCTATGTCGGTCGGGAATCCACAAGGGGTTCCCAACCAATCCATGGGGGCACCCTACTCACAGACTCAAATAAGTAAAGGGGGCATCGCTTATACTGGGGGCAATTTCATAGCCCAGTATCAAAACACTCATGGAAATCCACTCTACAACACCATACCGCAAAGTAACTGCTACACCACGCAACCCATGTACACTATGGGGAACCAAATGATGGGAGGAACACAAAGCTCCTTAGGTCATCCATCATCACCATGGTCTAAGTCGGGGGCACCTAACTCTCTGCTTTTCTTGGCAATGTTAGATAATCCGACTTATACAAGTTGACAAATGACCCCATCTATCACAACTTACAATGTTCGTTGATCCTGCATAAAATACCAACTGATATTCCCAGGTTCGATGGCATGCAAGGGGAGGATCCCGGCACCCATATCACCACCTACCATCTTTTGAGTGTTTCTAACTCTATGGTGGATGATGGTGTCTGGTTACATCTTTTTCCCTACACCCTTACTGGTAGTGCCATAAAATGGTATATTGAGTTACCACACACATCAGTAAATACCATCGATAATTTAGCGATGGAATTCCTGAAGCACTTCCAGCTACCTATCCGCTATGATACTAGGACAGAGCTCCTCACTTCATTTCGTCAGGATACAACCACATTACAAATTCCATGCTTGCTATTTTCAACATGGACAAGTGTAAACCTCCCCTTTCCCACAAGCTTGCTTTTCAGGTGCATATCACTTCAAAAGGTGAAGGTATACACAGAACTGTCATTGACAAAGGTGCTTCTACTTGCATCATGTCAGCTTGACGTTGGCTCGCCTTGGGTTCCCCAACCCTATCCCCGTCGTCGAACTCTCTTAAAGATTTCAACAGCTACACCTTTATCCCAAAAGGATACCTAGCCAATTTTCCCATCACTTTGGCTGGGAAACCATAACAGTGGACATAGAAGTCGTAGACAGAAAACTCGACAATAATCTCTTACTGGCTCACAGTTGGACATATGCCATGATGGTCATTGTATCTACTATCTTTCACATCATCCAATTTCCATTGGATGGGAAGGTTATTATAGTAGATCAGTTGTCTTTCTGCAACCCTGATTATTCACCGTTACTAAGTGGTTCCATACCCCTAGTAGGAGGTGGAACTGATAGTTACATCAGTGTAGGTACTGGTCTACTGAAGGCTTCTTCCCTCATGGGTTGTTTCCGTCTTCACCCACCGTAGGTTTCACAGATGGTCAATATGCTTTCATCTATTCCTCATGAAAAGACCGATCCATGGATCCTACCGGCTCCTTCAGACATTGACACATATAGAGAGAAAATGTTGTTGTCACCAGTTGAATCGGCCTACCAAGCCATTCAATTTGCACCTAAATCTCTGGTCACTTTGGTTTCGGCCAATGGTACCACTGCCCCTCCCATAACCGCTCTTTCTTTCAATTCACTCAATCAAGTCCTACCAAAGGATGAAGCTATTAGAGAGATCACGAGTTTAGAAGAGAGACCTTGGGAGGACTAGCAGCATCATGTTTCGATATCTGATTCAGAAATGATGCCTCTTTAAATCCTGTCACCTAACACACATGAAATCATTTCCTCACCATATAAGAATCCAACCGTTGGACTCAGAAGGAAATAGGGGCAATATTTCAAAAACATTTCTCCTCAATATTTCTGTCATGAAAGGCATCATGGAAAACATACCGATTTGAGCCAATCACAATCCTGAGGAAATTGTGAGCTTCACCTACCCGTTTCGGGACTTTTGCGATGTTGTTCCTTGGTCTCCTGAGGAAATGCATGGCATAGACCCTTGTATTGTCAAGCATGAGATCAAGGAAGGTCGAGCGTTCCTTTTATAGTATTTTTCTTGCTCATTAATTTGAAAAATCCTTGAGTCTCCTTCTTCAGGCTCGTTAAACTACCATGAAGAATACCAAGCATTCTTTTTATGGTATTTTTCTTGCTCGTTAATTCGAAAAACCTCCAGTCTCCTTCTTTGGGCTCGTTAAACTACAACGAAGAATATAATATAATAGTTTTAGAGATATTTTATTACTCTTTAAAAAATATAAACATCTCTGAGCTTTCATCGTTAAGCTTGTTAAATCTTTGCAACGCTGGTTAGAGCACTTTTAGAGATATTTATTGCTCTTTAAAAAATATAAACATCTCCAAGTTTTCATTGTTAAGCTCGTTAAAATCTTTGCGATGATAGTCAGAGCACTTTTTGTGATATTTTATTGCTCTTTAAAAAATATAAACATCTACGAGTTTTCATCGTTATGCTCGTTAAATACATGCAATGATGCTCTGAGCAACTCTTTTTTGATCTTTTTCCAGGTCATAAACTAAAAAATACCAAAGGATCATTATTTTTAAGCGCTTTTTTCTCACTCTTCAAACTGAAAAAATCCCGAGCTGTGTCTTGCTACTCATTAAAATTGCTAAAGATGACCCCAGCTATGTCTTGTTATTCGTTAAACTTGCTAAAGATGACCTGAGCATTCTTTTAGGTACTTTTCTCACTCACTAAACTGAAAAGCCCTGAGATTTTGTTACTGGGCTCATTAAAAATTCACGACAAAACATAAGTTTAGTCTGTCGTCTTGTACTCGTAACAAAATGAAGTTGACATCTATTGGAAAAATGTTTCTCTTTATCCAGGTTCAATACATTAAAATATGGAAAATTAACTGATTCGAGTATACTATTAATCTTTTGTCACACCCGGTTAACAACTGTGACAAAGGGACCACCATGGAGTCTCTCTTTACGATCTTTTAAAACTCTCTAAATATGAAAAGACCACTGAGTTGTCTCATCTGGACTCTTTAAATTACACAAACTAGATATAGAGTCATTCTTTTTTACGATACTTTTCAGACTCTTAAAACATGAAAAAATCGACGAGTTTGCCTGTCTAGACTCACTAAACGAATCAGATAGGGCAAAGATTCGTTCTTTTTGCGATCCTTTTCAGACTATTTAAACATGAAAATATTGATGAGTTTACCCATCTGGACTCATAAAAAAATCATACGGGGAATGTGGACAATACAATTGTATTATGTATCTGAAAGCGTGGTTTCGCAGAAATCGTACCCTTGAACATGGCACTCCCTCAGATAAACCTTCATTTTGATGGCCTCTCAATATGAACCCTACCAACCTATGAGTTTTAGCCTATATACCCTTATGTAATTTCATCTTCGTATCCTAACACTCTGTAGTGTTCATGAGTCTAGTGCTGTCTAGTTAAAACCATTGTCGTGCCTTCTATTGTTCAAGGGTCCCCATTGTTTCCTCTATCAACCAATCATACATATCCTTTCATCATTCCCTCTATTGTTTAGACCCAAATGCTCAAACGAGTCCTCAAAAAACAAAATCATTCTTGTTCGGTTTCGTGTCGACTGATGTAGGACATGTCATTGCCTACCTTTCGACAAGTTTCTTCCAATCGACTTCAACACTCTATCTAGGAAGATAACCCAGAAACACATTCAGTGCCTTGGTACTTCTAGACATTAGTGGCAGGTTACCTTGTGTTTGATCATGGGTTTTCATTATTGGCTCATGGTTAAGCAATTCTACGAGTGTTTGACAACAAAGAAATCTTTCACACTCGCTAGTTTGCACTGCGCATCTTGGAGACCATCACCATTATTGGTGGCCTTCCTCACATCTATTAACAGTTTCCATTATTGACTGGTAATCAGATGATTTTGTGCATGTTCAACATCAACAAATCTTATCACATGTACCAATCTATGATGTTTGGTGAAGCGGAAATTAAGACCTTGGGTAGAGGCTTGCATCATTCAGCCTTGTTTCCTCTCGCAAGTTGCGGGTATTTTTCTTTGGAGACAACTATTTCAGGATGATCTATTATAAAACTGGATCCAATTAGTGCTTATCAATGGCCAGCATTGTTATATCTTATAAGAGAAAATTACTCTGACATAGCTACTGACCATGGAAATGCCCGACTCGGGACATGATTTTAGCAGTTTATATATATGTATATGTGTTGTATCAGGTTTTCCTTGCCGCTCGAAACTTCTCTCTCTCTACAAAATTTTGACAGAAAATTACAGTTTTAGTAAAGTATTTCAGCCATCATCTCTACCTCTGATCTCATACTTTAGGCGCCATCTGTTATAGGACAAAATGACCTCCTCATCAATTCAGAGGTGAAAGACAGGATGACTGAAGCAAAGACCACAATTGCAGGCCTTGATTCCACACTAACGCTCTCTTCACACTACTAACCTACTTTATAAAGCTTGTTACCAAGCATAGAGGAGCGTTAGTCACCCTCCTAACTCAAGTTGTTAGACCAGGGGGAGCATTAGTGAAACTAAGGGAAGTTCAATGGGAAGCCAACAAAGATGCTCATAAATATCTAGATATTTGTCCCCAAATTTGCTCAAGAAAAGCAAGGAAACTCAAAAAATCGAATTATTTGGGGAAATTCCAATCTGAGAATGAAGACAAATGGGAAAAATCTTGAAAAGAGGGTAGTTTCATTGCTTTTTCCCTAATGAACTCTAGGAGGAGCTTGGCAACCCTAAGTTGATTGCTACATAAGCAGCAAGAGGGCCATCGTGAAAGGGGTCAGAGCATTTGGAAGGATAGCCCATTGAGTTGTTGTGAACTGTCATAAACATGAAGAAGTGAGTTGAAAGAGAGAGAGAGAGAGAGAGAGAGAGAGAGAGCGGAAGAAGGGGAAAGGGAAGGCTGATACAATGGATGGTTATAATCACTCTTCCACTATAAATATAGAACTGCAGTTGTGTTCCCTACTCCATAATGTCGGTAATGTTGTTCATTGATTTGTTCATTCCGATGCTTGTTGAGATGATTAGTTAAGTTATACACTACTATATGTTCATTGTGCATTCTTACATTAGTTTTCAAGAGCGTATGTTGTGATTGGTTTACCTTTTCCTTTGTGTAGGAATTATCTTGGAGCCGGCCTTGAAGGAGTTCTTCTTGCCGCATAGAGATCTCCAAACAAATCTAGAAGGAACTAAAGGTGATCCTCTTTCCATACCTTGTCAATTTATGTTTGATAGATGAACATGTGCATAACTTGGTAGTTTCTGTAGATAATCTTACAGTCTGTCGAAGGCCCCGAGAAGGCCTTTGAGGGTATTTTTCATTCTTCATACACCACACATTTTACCCCATAGCACCCCCTCATTGTCTAGATTCTAGAGTTTACATATATGCTCGAGGGCCTAATTCTGGTTCAAAATTTAATTGAAAAACAAAATTGTGTTTACAAAATTACATCATATTATCTATTTGACCATTTGGTCATATCCTATTTGATAGAAAGAAATAAAAAAAAATTACAAGTGGTCCTTGCATAGCTAAAACGAATCCCTATGACCTATTAGTCAAAAAGAAAACAGGATTAATGACTTATGAAAATAATAAACCATATATTGCTATAGAATTTAAATTTTGTAGCATTCGTCTCAAATTCAATAAATAAAAATCAAACCAAGTCATACCTAAAAGATAGGCTGAAACTTAAACAAACACAGGCAAAATTAAGAAAGATTAAAATATGGAGAGATATTAAACTTCATATTTCAATATTTAATAATTATATGAGTGTCTCCAGATTGAATTTTAGCTTTAGTTTCAGTAGGTTTATCTTTGTTTCTAATTTATCTCAAAGAATTTAGGGCTCTGATTTATTCATTTTCTTGTAAAAACTGGTTGATATGGACATTCAAGCAAGGCCCAATAGATAGGTCCCTATAATACTTGTGCATTCCATCATTTTTATTAGCATAGTCCCCTTATTGCTATTTTTGTGCCACATAAAATCCCACTATTGTTATTGTTGTGGCCTTTCATTATTATTGTTATGTCGGCTCTTATTATATTGTGACCCCTTTGACTCCTATATATAGAAAGGAGCTTTTGTCATTTGAATCATCCAAGAGTTATTTATTTGTGTAATGTAAAAGAGGTTTTTCCCTCAAAGAGACTTATTTTAATGTTGTTTACATATCTCTTCTTCTATTTTGTGAGCTGGTTCGATAACATTTGGTATCAAAGCTTTGGATTCTAGGGTTTCGCTACTTCAAACAAGTCATTTTGAAATTCTCGCTATAATGTTGTTTATACAAAGCTTCAGATTCTAAAATTAGAACCCATTTGAGATGAAATATGGATGAACCATGTGACCAAATTTTAGATCTTTTCTCACAATAGTTTTGAAGATATGAACTAAGGGATTTAGGGTTTTTAGAGGCTCCACAATTCAATATCAAACAAGTTACCTTGGGAACATCGTCATAAATTTCTCTCTAAGAATTGGATTGAAATTTGTAAAAAAGTGACAAAAAGAGGACAACCTGCAGTTCTTTGGGTATCATTTTCATGGTTGAAGGTCGAAATAGTGACACGTGCCACTTCGTACACATTCGTTCTACTGAACCACTCTATAACCAATTCATCATGTGGAATTTGACACAACTCTTTCTTGGAGAATACAATATTGATCCAACCTGTGGGATTGGGAAGAGCATGCATAAGGCTACAATAGGATGAAATTTCAGACCTTGAAGATTCGAAATTACGGAGATACAACATATTGAATATTGAGCTCCTACAAAGAGAAACAAAAGGTGTGTAGTCTTTTTTAAAATATGCATAAGTTCTGTTTGAAAATTTAGTTTGAAGTGATTCAAATGGAATAGTGAAGAATAATTATCATTAATTGGTGTCTCGAAGAAAGAAAATGGAAACACCTAGTAAGCGACTAGAAATAAGTTTTGATGTAGGTGACTAGGTATTTTTACGGCTAAAACCATACAAACAAATGTCCCTCAAGCAAGCTAAGAAGGATAATAAATTATCACCAAAGTATTATGGTCCTTAGAAGGTGTTGCAAAATATTGGTTCTGTGGCATACAAATTGGAGCTAGCTACATCTTCTCGAGTGCACCCAGTTTACCATGTTTCATGGCTAAATAAGGTTATATGTGACAAGCTCTCAGTTCAAACAATATTGTCAAAACTTGATGAGGAAGGAGAAATCACATTCGAACCTGAAGCAGTCATGGAAACAAGAACTTGACAGCTACAAAATCGATCAATTTCAAATTATCTCATCAAGTGGAAGAACTTAACTCTTGAAGATTCCACATGGGAGGATGAGAATTTTATACAGAAGCATCCAGAACTACTCAAGCATTGAGGAAAACACTTTTTTGAATGAGAGGGGCATGATAGGTCCCTATAATACTTATGTATTCCCTCATTGTTATTAGTGTAGCCCCATTATTGTTATTGTTGTGCCCCATAGAAGCCCACTATTGTTATTTTTATGCCCTTACATTATTATTGTTATGTCGACTGTAATTATATTGTGACCCCTTAGACTCCTATATGTGGAAAGGAGATTTTGTCATTTGAATCATCAAAGAATTAATCATTTGTGTAATGTAAAGGAGGTTTCTCCCTCAAAGAGGCTTTTTTTGAAGTTTTTTATCTATATCTTCTTTTATTTTGTGAGCTAGTTGCGTAACAATTTTTTTATGCCAATATAGGTCAAGCAGAGATGAGTCAAAACCAAAACGGCTCTGAAGCATCTTCTTTGTGTCATTATTTCCATCTGGCTCAAGTGTATCATTGACAAAAAATTCTTTAGCTTAAAGTTTAGTATTTTTTAGTGAAGACTCAAGCAAAACTTCCAAGTTGACAAAGACCTCTTTTATAGGGGTGTTCCTTCGTGTATTTTACCTCAACCTAGATATTTACCTTTTTTCCTCTTTAACTTGAGCTCTAGCCTTAAGATTTTGATTAAATTGACCATCTAGATTGTGATGTGATGGTTTTGGTGTGAGGATTACAGTCTATGGTATTCAACTTTTCTTTTTGTTTCTTAAATTTTGTTTTCAACTCTTTGTGGTGGAACGAGGTATCTTTAACCCTACTCCAGGTAATGTGAAAATGTGGAGCATTAGGGTTTTAAACCTTATCATTTTCAGAAAAATCTAATTGTTCCTCATGAACATACTGCTCATGGTTGTTTTCCTGTCCAACACAAAAATCAAGTGAAGTCACGTTAGGAACCAAAATATTTTACAGAAGCCTAGATATTGCATTAGGTTGGTTAGAAACTAGGGCTTCCTTGGTAACCATTCCAAAGAAGGAAAGTTTCCCATTCATGTTTGGTCTTAGGAAAATAATGTTTCACTAAAATACATATGAGACCATGGTGAAACAATCACTTGTCAAGGTTTCTGCACTCACACTGGTAGGTGTTTTCCATTTTGGCTAGGCTCTCATATAAGAAATAAGTTAAATTAAGCTTATGACCCATGAAAAGCATCAATAAATGGACATGTCATAAAAATAATAGGGTGTATCCACACTCATAGGCTATGTACCAATATAGAAAATACAATAAATCCATCCAGTTAGCTTTAACATAAGATACCAACATATATTTCATGTTGTAAACATAATCCTTGAGCACTAGAAATTTCCACCATGGGATTTCATGAACATGGTAATTTTCTAACCAGCCTTCACTATCTATGGGGAGATAAGGGGCCTTAGCTATTGTTACACTAAAATTTGTCACCATGACTATTTGCAGTTAGTATGGCTCCATCAACAATCATACTATCCTCCTTGGCAAGCCTCATACCTTTGCTCTCCATGTCAAACTTCAAGAAAGAGAGAAAGTCTTTAAAAAACATATTTATCTCTGGGTACGCAGTTTCTCTCATCCTTACCTGCGTGTATGCATCCCAAGTTAACAATACCTGCGTCCTTGCACGCTCTGTATGTAAAGTGGTGGCTGCGTACTCCTGTAAAGGTCAAAAGGCGCGAGTTTCATCTTAAAAAAGTTACTTGTGGTCAAATCTAGAGCATTCTAGAAGTTTGTTTGACGTGTATTGAGCGCCTCCAGATGGTTCATGTATCCCTATGAAAGAGGAACTTATCCCATCAAGAGAGGAGCTACCCCATCCAAACGAGGGGAGTATCCCATTGATGTTGGACCTCATTAACTTCCTCTAGAACACTATAAATACAAGCATTGGGCTAGAGGAGGGGAGGTTGAAAGATGAACATTCCAAAGGGTAGATGCTACTGGAATTAGGACTTCCTTGTAGAAGCTTGTGAGGAGAGATTACCATCCTTTCTTGTTTCATTTGGAAGTAGGTGAGCTTATCAAAGTAAAGGAAAACTCTTGCTGGACCCTGGGAGGAACTTGCACAACACCAAGGCTCAGGTTGTAATGGTTTCTTTTGTTTCCTATTAATACAAATAAGTCCATTCTTCTCAACAATTTGTTATTAATGAGTTGTTTCATATACTCCTTGGTCTATATGTTGAATATGTTTTATTTTATGAGATATTCAGGTGCTATGTAATCGTTTGATTGTTAGTGAATGCAGGTTTCGAAGTGAAGGAGGAGCTCATCCGGATCGACGAGGCTAGACTACTACAACAGCATTGGACTACAGGTAGGATCTAAAACACTTGATTTCTCGTGTGATAAATGCATGTTTAGAGAAGGATTGCTCTTAATTGTCTTGTTTGTCACTAGAAATTCTTAGGCTTCTAGGGAGGTTGGTTTTGTCCGCAAGATTAACTCTTTCCGCATGACAAGTACCCAGATAGATCTTCAACCCAAAGAGGTTTAGATGGACAACAACCCTGGTGTAGAAAAACTCCAAGAGGATCTGGCACAGGCTCAACAGACTATAGAGAAGCTTGAGGAAGAGACTATTCTTCAGAAGAAATACCAAGAATTATAGCAGCAATTAAGGAACATCAATGCATCAAAGAACAAAGCCTTCGATAAATATTGGAGGGCAGAAGAAAGAGTTGAAGAGGTAAAGAACAGACTGAAAACAGTCATGAGTCAAATGGATACTCTCCGTTCTTTATATACAGATGTTCTAGCATGTAGGTCCCCTGCCAAAAACTATGCTCTATTTTTGTTAGAAAGATATTTGCAATTAAAAATTAAGGCTATTAAGGTATGGAAACCTATAGAATTAAAAATTGTAGATGACTTTATAAACTACTGTAAACACCATGTAGTAAAAGTTCAATGATTACTCTATGAGTTTTATTTACATAATTTTATATTGGAGGAGGAAATGGAGAAGAATCCCAGTCCTTTTGTGGGTGATGTGCAGTTTCAAGCATTTATTTCAATTGCTGTTAACCAGTTAAAGTGGCTCAAGGCCCATAATACTTTTAAGAGACAAGAAAATGGGTTAGACCTTTGGGTTAGGGGTGAACAAAAAAACCCATTACAACTACTGGCTAAACATGAAAGCCTAATGAAAAAGGAGGGAGTGATCCAGACCTTGGGACCCCTCCACAAAGAAATTGTCCAGCAAAGGGTAGAATATTTCCTCTCTATCAAAGACAATTCCTTGGCAGCAACTAAATTTAAATGGAAGACTTCCAATTGGAATATACAGGACAAAGATCTATTCAACTACAAAAAATTTAAGTTAGTTGCAGATCACCTGGTTACCTATAGTAAGCTCATCTTGAGGGAAGGCCCGTATTGGCTTGGTTGTAGGTTTCGAAGCCCTATTATCCAGTATCTTGCAGAAGGGTATAAGGCCATATATGAATTGCCTAAAGGGCAGACAGGGCCCATCTTTGAAGTTTTAGCTACAAATCATGGTTTCAGACCACTTCATGACAATCCCTCTCCAGCCTATTCTTTGACTGCTTTGCATGCAAATTACATGGTTTTCATGAGGGCATGAAAAAGGGTAATCTGGGGGGTGTGTTGAGCTATAGAAAAGGTATGAATTTGACATTTATTTCCTTGTCCTTTTCCTTAATCATATCTCCTTTATATTCTAAGATGGTAATATATCAAAGAATTATAGTGAAAACTAAGGAGTTATTGACTATTGCAAATTAGTTAATTATTGTCTTTTTCCAAGCAAGAAATAGAAGAAATGGAAAATTACCATTCTGAAGGAAAAGACAAAATAGAGTAACTGCTTCCTTCACCAGGAAGTCGTATCTAGACAAGCAGATCAAGATCGGAGCACGCAGTTAAGGATAAGAATAGAAAATCACAGCATCTGTGCAAAAAGACAAAGGGTTGACTAGAGGTAGAAGATGGAGCGAATCTGTCAGGATCTCTTAACCCTGAGGGATCGCTATTTCAAAGACTATCTGTTATTTATTGTTTTATTCGCCTGGCCATTATAAAAGGGACAATGCTTGTAAAGATTAGGATTCATTGTTGTTATTGAGAACTCACTGTTGTATTTCCACTTTGATCGTCGACTCTCGTTGATTAAAACATAATACGATTGCTTGTAAACATTTTCGCATATGATTAATACATAAGTTAGTTGTTGTTCCATTCTTTTATGATGAAGTAGTCCAGTGGTGCTTCACTAGTGGCTAAGGGCCTAGCCTTGGTGGATCCACTTGTTATTCTGTACCATTACTTTACAATAGTAGTCGTGTGATGGTTTGGTTTGAATTTCATTTATTTGAATTGCATTGCTTTACTATTCCTTGTTCAAGAGTTTATGAATTGTTTTATTGTATATGTTGTAACTGAATCGTGTTGTCGTTCCTTTTCATCATAATAAGATTATTACTCTCTGCAAACTATATTGTTATGCTATTCATTTCAATTATAAAGCTTCATTGTTCATTCCAATAAACTGACTTTGTTGTTCATTCCAGATTGCTGTTCATTTATACTAAATAGCATTGTTGTTCATTTCCTCTCTACAAGTATTTGGTTTTTCCTTTTAGCATTATTACAGTTAGTGTATTTATTCCATTTCTATTAGCAACATTGTTGATTTAATTCCTTGTCATTTCCAATCAGTCTCTTTAGTGTGGAGTGTGAGATCAACAATTGTAAAGGACATTGGCTATTACTGTTAGAGTTCTCAGATTGAGGATCTTGTTTATGTTTGATTTCATTTACATCAGTTAACAAAGGAAAGAGTTATTGCTACTGCATCCTTGACTGATAATTGTTGTTAATGTCTTGAGTGAATGATTTAGTTTCAGAGCATTGAGTTTCTTTTAATTGAAAGTAGGTTTTATTTCAAGCATCTGTTTACTCTTATATTTGAAAGCACTGTACTGTAAATTGGAAAACATTACTCTTGGATTAAATTGTCGCCTGAAACTAAGTACAGTCTTGAAATAGAAAATCGTACCTGGATTGATAATTAATGTAGGATAAATAGGAGTTAAAAAGACACCTTTTATACCTCCACAAAAGGAACAACATCTTCTGCTCTCAATAAGTCAGGATCCCTCTTCTGCCCCAAAATAAATAAGTGCCACAAAACCCTCTTGAAAAATACAAAGGCAAAAGAAGAGAAAAGAGGTGAAGCATGCGACTCCACCGGGGTATTGAATAGGCTCGCTAGCAGTGGATAAATGTGTGTGATACTGCATGACTCCACCAGGGTACTATCTAGGCCTGCTGGCAGCGAGGCAACACCAAAGATGAAAACTTATACTCTGAAAATCTTCAACTCGTGAACTAAACTACCCTTCCTAGATTTGAAACACTAAGATCTAAGTTGAACTTTTGATTGTGTTTAACTGATTTGGAAAAGGGTGAACCATGTATGTCCATGGGGTAAGTGGGGAAACTTAAGTAACTTGCATAGCGATTCAATACTCCCCAAAAGACAAAGGCCCTATGCTAGCAATGAATTGAAACAAAGAAGTTGGAGTTCTACCAATGTGTCGCCAAGTGTTGTAGCGGCTACAACCACCCTCCAAAATTTTGGCCTGCACCAATTTCAAAGCCTCCCTTCAAGAGTTTCACTTGATGACTGCACACACTTGGGTTCACTCTGTGAGTTCAGGTGAGTCCTTGCATTCACGTTGCTTTTTTATTGCATTCAAGTCCTTGCATGTTGATTTCTAAGTCATGCTTGTGACCATGTTCTGGTTATGCACAAAGTCTTTGCTTGGTATGTGTCTGTTGTGTTCGCCATGAAAGAATCTGTCGCACTCACACATAGAGTCAGATTCACTATCGCACAAGCGTCGTCTCGATCATGAATGATCAATCACGAGTGTCATGCTTGTCGCTTGCACTGTCGGTCATTCATGTTGAACATGTGTGTCTAGATGGTTTGGTCATTTCGTCATAAAAGTCATGCGAGTGTGTGTTCGTATGATCACCTATGCATCTTTTGACTATTCACACACTTAGTCATTTTGCTAAAATTCTGACGACTAGACTCCTCATTGATAGCTGGAACATCACCCTACTTATGACTTAATCAACTATCAACTAGAATAGTGCAGAAGCACCAACCTAGTCCTTTCAAATTACACTACCTGCACACAACTCAATTAACTCCCATGTTGGCCACCTAGACAGTCGGACCCAACAGTCACCCCGAGACTGACTCCCCTCAAAAATTTCGCAGAGGCCATTGACCTCACCCATTCAACTGATTGAGGAAATTGTGCAAACAAGCCAGATGGACACCAAGTGCCCATCCCTGTCTCCTTCAAAAAATTTCACATTTTTCCCAGTCAACCATCTGGACAGTCAACCAACTATTCATCTTAAAAATTGCGTAGTGCTCATGAGTAGGCCTTCCACTTCCCATCGGTCATCTCAGCTCAAAAATTGGACAAAGATGATTAACAGGTCGACCTTTCAGCCTCAATGCAGTTTTCTCAGCCAATAGCTCCTAGTAGTAGGCTGTTTGTTCCCTCCAAGAATTGCACAGTTCCTACTACCAGTGACTGAGAAACCAACTTCCAGTTCCCTCTGGGAATTGTGCAGTTTTGGCTACCAATGACCCCAGCAGCCAACTGGCAGTTCCCTCTGGGAATTGCATAGTTTTGGCTATTAGTGACCCCAACAACCAACTGGTAGTTCCCTCTGGGAATTGAAAAGTTCTAGTTGTCAGTCTCCCAGGCAATTCCCTAGAAAATCTACGCAATCCCTGCCTATTAACCCTTCATGTAGCCTGGCCCGTTGCTCTAAAAAATATCACAAATTTGGCTGTCCAACCCCTGTTGACTATTCATTCCAGAAAATGCATAAAGCATACCTACCTTGCCCTCCTGCAGTGCATATTGTACCTCCCAAAATTTGTGTAATTTTGCCTCCCAGTTGAGCCAGACCTTGCAGACAATCACTGTTGACTCAGAGTGTCTGTCTCCATCTCTTAGTGACTCTTGCATAGTTTTCATCAGCAGTTGCTCGGAGCCATCATCTTGCATCACAGCCCTGCTGCCTCTCCCCGTCGCCTCCATCTAAATGATCATGTGTCATGGTAGACTATGAGGTTTTGGAATTGATGTTGTCTTTTCATAAGTGACTGCAGGTATAGGTACACCAACAAACATGTCAAGACGACGAACAGGATGAATGGAGGGAGCACATGCAGATGGACAGGTTCACCAACAGACGAACAACGAAGCATGTGAAGTAGATGAACGTGACAAACATGCACCTTCGCAAACAAGTGAGCCTCTTGAGCCTTCCAGCATGAAAGCAAGGAACAACATGCTAAAGCTTCATAAAGCGAACCAAGGACCATCAAAGACTCCACTCATTTTGCCATGCAGAGGTGAAGTTGTGATATACCATGAAGACATCCATCACTCAGCAGCACTGTAGCTTGACATGCACTCTGGTAGCAACACGAATGTACCAGTATTGTCATGTCAAGTCATGTTGAGTCAAGTCATGAGTCATGTTGCCCACATCTCCATTATGGGCTTGTTGTCAATCAATTTGATGTAACGTGGAAGTCCAAGAGACCCACTTATTGAACATAGAGTCATGTAAGTCAGAAATTCATGGAAGTTGAATAGTCATGAGGGTATTCGAATAGCCACAAGGGTCAGTTTCAACCTTGGCTATAAATACCCCCCTCATTTGGACATGAAAGGAAATTTCACCTCAGTTTCTCCCACATAGCCAAGAGATTCTGTAATATTTTCTTTGAGGAGTAAGTAGTGGCTCCAACACACCATTGACGGGGTTAGTGATGTATGGTGTAACGATGTGTCTTGGAATTTTTGCTTAATTCAAAAGCCTATTAACAGGCCAGCACATTTTCACACATGTATTATATTTTTTGTAAGATTGATCTTTAACACTTGTAATTCATGTTGCTTTAACCTTTGTTCTACATCTGAACTGATTCATTTTTTGTAATGCATAATCTACTAATGAAAATGTGTTGTATATTCTTTTAATGATGTCCCATATGTGTCGACTGCTCTACTGAACATCAGACAGACCTTTCTCATGAACCTTGTTGTAACAACCATTGCACTCTTTCGGATTTTTCTATGAGTTCTATACATGTTATCTTACCTTGTATGTTGTGACTGTCACATCTGAGTGGACTGCTTCACCGGAAGCTGTGTATGTCCTTTTGTGTTGTGTGTTCCTAGCCGAGTTCAGACTAATCCGTTTCAACCTAGAACTCACCTTCACCTTCTTCCCCTCACAGTGAAAGAACCATTGACACAACTACACTTACACTCACCAGGCACACAAACCTCACTTATCAAAGACAAAGCGAACGACTATCCTATGCTGACAAGAAAGAGTTGAGGCAAATCCTTAAGACAATGGCAATTAGGCCATCATACCGGATGGGACTCCCACACCAAATGGTGTGAGTTCTAGTTGGGACTTCATACGGGGGTGATCCTCTGAATGTTGGCAGGTCCATCACCATCAACACCATGAAAGACAGTTTCCATCACTCTTTGGAAAGCTGCACTGGAATTTATAAGCCCAAATGGCATCCTCTTGAAGGTGAAACTTCCCCATTTGGTCTAGAAGGTAGTCTTGTTCTATCTGGTTCCACTACTAGCACTTGATTATAACCAGAGAAACCATCTAGTAGTGAAAACATTTCAAACCCAAATATCATATGAAGGATCTATTCCATGGATGGAACTAGGTAATTATATTTATCAAAATCTCTACTAAGAATTTGGAAATCAAAGACCCAAGTAGAATGTCTGACTTTGAATATGATCCGGGCATCTAGCAGTTTTCTCAATTTCTTTTCAATAAGGGGTTCTAGTGTTGGGGGAAACTTTTGTATCTTCAGCTCGAAAGTATTTATCCCTTATTTTATAGGAATGATGTGCTGGATAATACGAGTTCCATATGTCTTTAAATCATCATATGTCCATGCAAATACATCATGGTATTGTTTGAATAAGAGGATAATTTTTTTTCATTCCTGTGGAGAATAACACATACTAAGGTTTACATACTTCTGATCTTCTTCAGTCTTGTTAGTGCCTGCCAATCATGTCAATCACCAGTGATCAATATGCTCTTACAAGGTTTGTTAGGGTCTCGAGGTCAAATTTTATCATTTCATTAGGTTTCAAAATACAATTTGGTCATTGGATGTTGTGTCTAGGTCACTTATGCTCCCTTAACTTACTCATGGTCTTCATCACTCATCATGGTCATTGTCTTCTTTGAGGTATCATATCTTCATTTAAGTATCTTGGGTCATGAAATGGTTAAAATCCGCATTTTAGGTCATGGTCTAGGGTTTCACTCCATGTGTCATCATGATCCCATATTTTAAAACAAAAACATGTCCATCATGTGATTTAGTGGATAAAAGGAGTTAGCAGCTTAGGGAAAGAAAAATAAAGGTAAGGTTAATGCTTTATTTCAAATAAGACAATGCTGCAATACACTACCTCGTCTCATCATTTCTCAAAAGGACATATGATGTCATGCCACTACCAAAGAAAAGACCAACTTTCAAGCTACAAAGGACCACCCAATGCATCAAAAGGGTTTCATTTCAGTATTCAAAGGTTTAAGCATCTCCTTGGAAAATAAGTAAACATCTCGCACCTCTTATGCATCCTTTATTTTGAAGAACTCAGTGAAAATCCCTCTCTTAGGGTTTCGCTGTGCTTTTGGTCTCCAAATGCTTTTGCTTCATTGCAGTGAGAAAAATCCTATTTTTTATGTTTCATAACCCCCATGCATACCTTATATACCCCTCCCAACCATTTCCCATACCCATTCCCTTCATTTCCTCTCATTTTCCCTAAACCCTAGCTCAATGCTGCATTTTTTGCAAATTTCTAGGCTAGATTGTGGTTTGGACTTTTTCACACCTTTCCCTCACTCTTTTCAAGAAATTACACCTCCCTACACTCCCTAACATCTATCCCTCCCACCCAAAATTTCCCCAAGAATTTAGATGGCCCTTAACCCCTTATTTCCCCTCCATCTACAAGACTGTCCCAAATCCCCTATTTTTCCCTACAACTAAAACCCTAATTTCTCTCCCATAGAGCTAGGTGTTGCCATGGAGTTTGAATCATATGAATAAAAGAGGTCTAAAGGAGGTCATATCAGTATATATGATCCAACTTCAACACAAGAGATAATGTCTTCACCATTTCTCAAGTAATCATTCTAAGAGAGAAATCATTTGCTGCACATAAGGATATTTTTGCTTCAAAGTATGTTTATGACCAAATGAAGATGAATTTTACAAATGTGAAAGAAATTTTTGTCAATAGTATACATAAACCTCCTTAATTTTATACACAGGTGTTATTATCTAGGAGAAATTTACAAAATATAATTTCCACAGGAGAGTTGCTCCACTTCTGGGAGTAGTCTTAGGAAAATGCATTTTTCTATGTCATGGAGTGTCCAAATGACTTTATTGATGAGTCAAATGATAACTAGACATCCACATATTTCCAATTAGATATCAAGGGATGAATTTGGAGCAAGGTAAGGCCCTCAAAATTCCTCTCAAAGCTAGGTGTGAGCATATCCCTAATTGCATTTCGCTTTTCCAATTTAAAGCGACCAACTTCAAACATCAATTCTGAACAAATGAGAAACTATTTTTGAAGACCGGTGGAATTTTTAATTCCTAACATACCAAAGAAAAAAACATCTCTCATTTTTCCACAAATCCTTATGGTTAGAGAGATATATCTTCATCTTTGAGCCCTATTTTTCCATAAAACTCAAAATGATTTGGTGACTTTTAGCCTATTTTGAAACTCAGAAACAGTTATAGGCACAACGCCTAGGTGTTGCACTTTTTCTACAGAGATCCTTTTGCTAAAAAATCACCACCATTGGATATATAATGGCCTAATAATCCTAGCTATCCACTTTTCCAAACTTGGCAGCAAACAGATTGAGAGAAAATGCCAAAAAAGGGGTCAAAAAATCACTTTCTACCACTGTTTTGAAGCAGGCGTTGCGCATATTAGAGTAGTCCTGGGAAAATTATTTTTTCTCCCTACTGTATTATCTAAATCAGTTTCTTTAAAATTCAAATGATAACTAGAGATCCAAAGCTTTCCAATGAGCTATTAATATTTGAATTTGGAGGATGGGAAGGCCTCCAAAATCCTACTGCAAGCCCGATGCTACTCATATGTATGATGGCGCTGTGCATATCCCTGATTGCACTACGCATATCTCTGTGACAACGTTTCCTTAGCATTTCTTCATAAAATTTCGACTTAATGATGTAATGTTACTATTTCGATGTCTTGATGATGTAATTATGGCTAAATTAGCTTAGTAAGCTATTTTTATGTTAACTTATTCCTCATTAATGAAGAAAAACTCAAATCAAAGTCTAAAACAAGAGTTTGTATTCAACCTTCTCACTCTCACTTGTTGATTGAGATATTCTTGGAAACTATTCCACCACTCATGGATTCAACCCCTGAAGGTGGGGAAACTGTTTATTTTGTTTTATATGTATCATTTTCTCAATCAAAGAGAAAGGTTGGACATCTGAGGAGAAAACTCTTGTAGCTTTGTGCTTGACAATTTTCAGGAAATCAAAAGAACAGTTGCAACTATTATCGAGGAATTCATGTGCAGTGAGTTTGTGATCTTGCATTTTCTCTGTTATAGTTTCATATGAAATATATTCATCTTCTCTTTCCATTCATCAGTTCTTTAGTGGTTTTTCCTTAAGTTTATAAGCAAAATTCTTTTCGATAATATATGTTTTGATTGGAATATCATTATGTGTTATTTTCCTTCTTTCTTAATGAATTCATGATAGATATGATCATTAAGACCTCTTATTTCTTCTAAACACTACACTACACTGACAAACCCTAAGCCATCACAAAAATATTTTATCTTTCTCCTTTATATCTTTTTTGTTGTTAGTCTTTTGATCCTTTGACCTAGTTACCTGGTTTTCATCCCTTGTTCAGAATCAAAACCCTAAATTTTCAAAACCTACCTGAGCCTAGCATGTCTAGCCTAAAATCCTTTTATAATCCAACCAATTCTTTAGTTGTGATCTCATAGAGAGAGCCCTCTCTCCTCTGGTAGGGCTAACTGCCAAACTGAAAGCTTGGTCTATGGTTACCTTCATCGATTCCTCTCAGCCTGGGACATTGTGGGGGATAACAGGTCCCGAGATTGACTTGTTTGGATGATAAATTTGATCTCTGAGTCTTTAGGGTGGTTGATCCTATAAATCAGTTTTGCAGGTCATATAACTTCTCCAGGGACACCACACCCTTAGGCATAGTGTTTCCTTTTTTTGTATTGGATGCATCCCGCAAATCCTAATCATGCTTATCCTCATCTATGGAAGCATCTTTGAATACATATACATTAGCCATAAAGTGCATTATTTGTTTATCGTCATTCAAAACATGTAAGTTAGTGAAATTGTCTAGCATAGATAGTTTATATACAACTTCAATAAAAAACCACTTTTCAATGGTGACATCCTAGTGGTTGCATTTTCCAATGAATCTACTAAAACATTTCTTAGTCTAGGAACATAAATAATATTGAAATCTTTAAAATGATTAATTAAATTCCAAACCTCATGTTGGTAGTTTTTAAGATGCGGTGAGACATAGTGGATAATATCTTGTACCTGATGAGTGACCACCTTTGAGTCATCGATTACCTTGATAATTTCTACCTTCAGATCGATGGCCTTTTTCAATCCAAGGACAAGTGCTTCATATTTGGTAGTATTATTAGTACACTCAAACTCTAGATGACATGAAATGATTTGCTTATTATTGCATGGGTCTGTAAGCACACAACCAGCTCCAAAACCATCCTACATCTTTAAACCATAAAAATATAAAGTCCAAATATCATGAGGTACCAAGCTACTTCCTATACTACTATTATTACTATTACTATTATTATGTGCATCTATATTACATGTTTCAATCACACCAACTAAAGAACAAAGAAGGAACTCTAGATGTGTATTTGGTGGAACGGGTGATGGTTGTGCCTTATAATGCCCAATATTAGTTTCAAAGAAACAATTCCCAAATATTAGATCATCAAAAGAAAGAGGCTCATTGTGGCCCTCAAGTGGTGTCATGGTATGTTTCATATATGGCTCACTTTCTACTCGAATCTAATTATCCTTACCCTTATAGGGAAGCCAAAAATGTGACCAATCTGTTGCAAAATACCCTTACGATTTTCTAGACCAATCTCTTCTAAGAAGTACACCATATGCTTTTTGTATGTCCACAATTACAATATTTATACATTTATGAACTCAGTCATCTTTTGATAATCTAATAATCACTTGTTGATTTCACCAATAGCTTGGTCAAGAGACCTATCCAACTGAATAATTTATGCATCGATTTTGTCCAATTTAGAATTTATTTTCTTTGTAGCAGATAATGGCATTACATTAACAAATGCACTAGAGTCAACTAAGAAATTATGGATGTTACAATTAAAAATTTCAAAAGTTAATAAAAACATAGGGAAGACTCGTGTTAGCTTATAGTGTTATAGCGTTCACTTCAGATTAAAGGGAACTGAAAGATTTACCTGACACCTTTTGAGAGGAAGAAGGTTTATCTGTTGTTGGATTTTATGAAAAGGTCTAGATAATAAGTTCATGCTGACCTATGATCTTTGCAAGCTCATAGATAGAAATTTTGGCTCGCATCTTTATCATATAATCCACTATGTTATAGTCAATCATTTCACCTATAGTAGGCAATGTTGAAGTGTCTTGAGGAGTAGCTTTACTGGACACTTCCAGAATGGTGGAATTACACTTACTATTGGAGGAAGTGTTCTTGGAACTAGTTGCATCTCCAGACTACTTTGTTCCTTCTAAGCAAGATTCACTGGTGGTGACATACTTCTTAGCAATTGTTACTTTAATTTTTTTCTTGTCAATTCTTATTTAGATATGGGCCCTTTACTCCTTAAACTATATCAACCAATTTTCTTCTAAGGAGGGGCCTCATTTTGTGGTGGAACTTCAACATCCTTCTTGTCAACGTTATCAATATAGTGAAATTCATTCATTGCATGTCCAATACTTTTTGTTTGATTAGTTGTTGTAGGTTCTTTTGTTTCTTTTGTCTACTCCACTTGCTCATATACTAATAAAGAATCTACAATGTGTGCATCCAGAGCGTTCATGGTGCGGTTCCACTAAGGGAATGCTTTTTCTAAATTATATTCCTAGTGGAAAGAGCAATAATTATCCATCTTGATACTTTCTATGTTCATCACAATGTATGAGCTCTGGGCAGACTTTGTGCATTGATGTTGTTGTTATTGTTATTCCTTCGAAAAGGGAAGGACTTGGGAGGTTTTCTGTTAGTAGAAGTCTCGCTTGACCTTTTATTTAGTTCTAAGATTTCATTAGTAAGTGACTTTACCATCCTAGTCAAGCTTTTGATGTCTGATTATTCCTTTTCTTTAGATTTTCTAAAAGAAGTTTGTGACTTCCTACCAGTTTCCTTGGAGTCTTTTGATCCATCATCGTCCGTAATTCCAATCATGAGCAAGTCCTTTTCAGCAATGATTGCTTCCACAAAGTTTAATGCCAATGTTTCCTTTGTGGCTATTTTACGAATTGGCAAATGTTGTTGGGAAAGGAATCTGTGTAATAATCAATAGTGATTGAATCATGTGGTTGTGTGCCCGGGGAACACTTTTTCAATATGTGATAGAACTTTTTATTAAAATATTTCACTTTATTTTTTGCCTCCATCTTGATGTTTCCGGGGTACTTCAATAACATGGCAGGAGTCTTGTCATCATCAAATTTCTTGAGAAATAACTTCTTAAATTCCCTCCAAGTCTAGATCAAATTGACAGGAAGACTATGGTACCATGTTGTTTCTCTACCTTCTAATTTATAAGGGAAATGTCTACAAGAAACATCAACATACCTCACCTCCAACATACATATACGCAACTAAAAATCATCGAGGTGATCTTCTACCTTCATCTTCTTATTTGGATCATACTTTGATAGAAACTTTTATGTATGTATATGCATCTTATGAATACTTTTTGGTAGAGAAAGAGGCCCTTGGGCCATCCAATCCAAATCTTGGTCGGCCATGTTCTTGTTTTTTTGTTCCTCCTCCTTATCAGAATCTGAGGACTCTTCTCCTTCACCATCTAATATGTCAAAGATGTTGTCAGAAAGAAAAATGTCATCCTTGTACCCCTCATTAAGAGGTGGAAGGTGATATTTATGTATTGTATCACCTACAGATTCAGTCAACTCTTCAAGAGTGGAATAGACCAAATCTTCCACTGTAGAGACTAATATATCAGTACGAATTATTTCTTTCTTCCTAGGAAAATGTGGGAGATCCTCTGCTCCAAGAATTAATCTGATAGCCTTTATGAATTGACGGGTTATAAGTTCAAGTGCCCAGATTTGTTCATACATAGCTTCGCAAGTCAATTCCAGACCAAGCTGAAAATATCCTCCTACTTCAAGAATAAGAGTCTCAGTCATGGTCAGAATATTGCTACCTTGTCCAAAAAAAGAATGGTTGGAGTGTGCAAAGTTATCAACCATAAAAAAATTTGCTTCCCTCCTTCTAGTGCTAGAATGTTGATGGTGTTGGATAGCACCATCATGTATGGGATCTCCTCATTATAATGTCCCAACTAGACTCACATCATTTGGTATAGGGGTCCCATCTTGAATACGACACAGTTTTCATTTACTTAAATATATGCCTCAACTTTAACTTGTCAACATGAGAGAGAAACACAAATATCCCTTTGAATGAGAAATATATTTTTCCCTATGAATGTTTAGTTGTAGATGTCTCAAGGTTCTCTTACTGCAGAGGAGAAAATAAAGTGAGCCTCTAAGAGAGAAGTAATAGTACTACCTAATGGGGACACACATGAAAGAGAATGGCTCATATAACATCAAGTGAAATAGTTCACAAGGATGCAGTGATCATTATAAACATTAAAAAACATTTCCAATAACTAAGCATTGAAGTCAGTTAAATAGTTCAATTACTCCATTACGTATGAAATCAAACATGAGCCATAAACATGCAAAAAATAGTCTTAGAATCATTCATTATCCATGCATGAAAATGTGTTGGCTTGGAAGGCTTAGATATTAGGCAAAAGTCCCAAGATACATAAATAAAATTAACATCGCTAACTCCAATAATGGAGCGTTAAAGCCACTACTTGCTCCCAAAAGTACTAACTTTTTCACTCTAATGCCTTGCTGGAGATGCCAAGGTTAAAATTCCTTTACATGAGAAATGAGTATTTATTTATAACTTGATCAATGACCTTTCACATCCTCATGAGTCTTGAATTTCCAACTTCTAGTGACCTTTGGACTTCTACAACCTTAGGGATTCCAAATGAATTTTAGAATTACATATGACCTTTGGTATTACATGTATTTTGGAATTCCGTGGCTCTTTAGTTCATACATGAAACTTGGATTTCCACTTATTTGTCTTTACAATGATTATATAATACATTATGACTTCCACATCATCATGTGATGAGAACATGACATATCACTATCTTTGATGACTTGGATTAATAATGACTTATGACATGGACTTCTTTAGTGGTGACATGGTTGCCACATGTATCTTCATTCTTCATGCAGCTTCAATCATTGATGTCCTCACCCTCCAAAGATTCAAGTGCATTCTTCGTTATTTCCATGCTTCTTTTTGTTTGTTCTCTTTGTTCAATCTTCCTCATGTGTGCTTACCATGTTGTTCTTGGAATACATGTATATCCAACGACTCATGACAAACAACCATTAGCCCGAAAATATCCTATTCTACCATGTTTTGTTCAGATTTTTTGTTCATTCCTTTTTGGTGCACTCAAAAGGGGTAAAAGGAGCTTTTGGGTGCATGGGTGCACTTTAAAATTTTGAAGGGTTGAGAAGAGGAAGCTTCAAGGCTTTAGTATGCACTTATACATTCAAAAGTGGGATAAAATCAAGGTAAGGCACATGGCACAAGTACGAAGGGTGAAGGGGAAGGCTTCGGGCTTCCCTTGTGCATTGTGTGCTCAAGGAGAAGATGGAGGGCATAGGGAGAACTCCTGAAGGTTGAAGGATGAAGGCTTCAGGCCTTCAGGTTGTGCTCATGTGCTCAAGAGGCTCAAGAGGGTGCAAGGCCCTAAGCCTTAAGCCCAACCCTAGAGGACACACTTCTTCAATTCAAAGTAGTGTGCTCAAGGAAGACTTTGTCTCTTGAAGGGTGCAATTCGGAGTAAGGAAGGGGAAAGAGGCTTGTGGAGTGCGTCTTGCACTCTTAGAGAGAACATGGCTCACTTTGAAGGATTTCCCATCAAGGCTTCATAGTGTGCTTATGCGCTCTTGGCCTCAATGTGCTTGCTTTGACCCAAAGTTTTTTCTAAGTCTAAGATAGAGGGTGAGGGGCGAAGAGGATGAGTTTTATACATAAAGCCATGTGCGACACATACCAACTCATCGAGAAAACTTAGACAAACTTGAATAAAAATGAATACACATTAAAACGCTAGTTTCTACACATTCCCAAAATATAACAAATGAAGTGGGTGTGACTGCGACCCAAAAGTGTCATTTCACGACAACAAAGATGTTACGACCATGAAATGCACCAAAAGATGTTCCACTGAATGCTATGACACTTGAGACCATTCAAAGACACTTGAAACACATAAAATAATAGGATACAACATTTGATGGTCAAAGTGATGTTGGGTACGATAGTGATAGTAGGATCCAAAATTCAAATGCAATGAAATTTTGGAGGGTGTTGTAGCAGTGGCAACACCTACATGTATTTTATATATGAAATTTTTATTATTTAAATAGATGTTAAGTGAAGAAACCGTAAATTTTTTACTTCTATCTATTTTTGTGCTAAGAAATGCATAAATGATGGTGGGTAGTAACTCCTAGTAAGTATACTTCATTACATATAAATACTACTTATTTTGGTGGAAATACTAGCTTAAATTATAATAGGCAATAACTCTAGGTAAATATATTTATTTACATGAGTATATACTTATTTATTTATATGAATCCATGTGATATAAATGATTTTCATATGGAATTCTAGACCTAATATGGATGTATATAATTTTTAAAAGAAATTTTTATTGACTTAATATTTAAATGTTTACACTCATTTATAGACACTAAAACATCTCCTCCATATTGAGTTGTAAATCACCTCTTGACGAATAATGAAATTTGAAGATGACAAAGAAACAATGTATTTTGTGTATATGTTATTTATTTTCATATAGTATTTCATAAAATTTATATAGAATAGTAATGATTTTTTCCTATGTGGTTCGTAGCCCCGGGGATTGGTGATCGCTACATCTATGGAATATGTGTACCAAGCAGATCCACCTAAAGAGGTCACTTCTTGTCAGCGCAACCACAAAGCCTGACCCCAAGAGTGTAGAGAGAATTGAACTCGTGACCTCTCAATAGCAAAATTACTTTAACAACAAAGACTCAACCAATTGAAATAACTCTCAAGACTATATAAAATAGTGATAATGTTATTTTTAATTTTAATGTTCAAATTAATATTAAAAATAAAAATATGCCATTGAAAATATCTAAAATATTATAGTATTATCATGTTATGAATAATACTTGATATAAAAAATATTTAATGTTATATCGTTGAAAAGAAAACTTAGTATTGTTAATTGTTCATAAGAGTTTATAACAATAACATTATTGTGTAAAGAATTTAATTTATTATCACAAATTCACTAAAATCCTCCATCATGTTTTTTATCATCAATTGATCTAAGAAACTTATGGTTAGGAGGTAAAATGAGTTTTTATTTATTTTATTATTTTCAATCAAACTTTTATATTTTTCTTAAAACTAAACCAACCATCAAATATTTTATAAAGTCAAATTTATAGAATATAAAGATAATCTGGATTTTAAAGAAAATGTTATAATGTAATGTTTATATTTATCATATAATTATTCAAAATTATCATTGAGAAGTGATGTTATGGTCTTTAAGCTCATAAAGGACTGTGGATTATTGAAACTATATATGACCATAAATTTATGAAAAGACAAAGGTAGGCTCAAACTTCATACACATATTTTTCATTACATGTAATTATTTATTTTTCATTACATGTAATTATTGATTTGATAAGTTGATATTCTTAGGTTGAGTTTTATACCGTGATGGTTCCAAATCACTTACATTAAGTGTAATTATTCATTTGATAAGTTGGTATGCTTAGGTTGATTTCCAAATCACTCACATAAGTGTTTATTGATCTCTAGTGAGGTGGTATTGTTTTTAATTTTGTTTATCAATTTTAGATTTTACATTTTTAAAGTTAGTTTGTAGTGATTTTTATTTCAATTGTTTTATTTTTATTATTATATTGGTTATGTATAATATTTATGAGATACAATTTAGTGGTGTGAGTGGTTGAGTACTTTGAGTTTAATTTATGATGTTTTAGGGTCAATTCTCTAGGTTGGTTAGCTTTGTTTTATGTCTCACTTGATATTTTTATTAGGTTAATTTCCATAACCAGTGTCAACAAATTTATAGCTAGCATCATATAGAAAATACTGATAAATGCCTAAGGGCCTCCCCAAAAAAATTCCTTGGAAAAATAAATTATTATATATTCCCCATGTTATAGTGTCAAAGGTACATTAAATACAAATTAAATATTTTTAACAACCCTCCTTTTAAGGAGGGTGTAACCTACATATACATTTTGTTAAGTTCGAGCCACAGCTAATTAAATCATATTCTAGTTACTTTTAGAGTGGTAAGTACAACATTATGATTAACATGATCATTGTAACTATAAAACAATGCAATCATAAATAAAATCAAGTAATTCATCAAGTAACAATTGTAGCGGGAAAAGTGTTAAATTCTTATCAATCTTTTGCCTCATCAAATAGAAGTCATTGGTCCAAACTAGCTCTCAAAAAATAAGTTATCAATTAAAGGGAATCACGGAAAACTAAGTGTTATACCCCCCAACTGCATGTCACCAAGTAGCACTTAAGCTTAATGAGGTGAGGGATAGGAAAAGGGCTAAAAAAATGACTCACATTCACACAATATTCAAATGAATGAGCATCCAATTGATCAAATACAGTATGATGGAGAGACTCCTAAACTTACAACACACTTATACATAGCGATGTGGTGTATTGATTAGTTATTCAATTGTTGGAATGATGATAATATACATATGAACCAATGTATATCCATCTTAACACTAGATACATCATGCATCAGAGGGGTCAAATTCCTAGATATGCAAATATTTCCTCAAATTTTGCTCCCTTTAGACATCTAGTAGATCTAAATTTAAAATGGATATAGGTTTGTTCTTAATATACCACATGTCAACTCCATGTTGGCCATAAAAGGAATTACCCATCTCCCCCATCTTCAAAAACACATCATTTAAATATTTAAACCATAAAAATATACATATGATATTGAATTAATATGGACATTCAACATACTCATTATGAGTTCAACATGTTACATGTGGGAAATGAACCTAGGTGGAAAGGTTAAAAACATTTCTCCCACCTACCCTTACATCCAATTGACTTCCGAGTGGCATAAATTTTGTATATAAGCTGTATGAAAATGGTTAATGCCAAATTTTTGTAGGACACCCTTGTTTGTGGGAAAAGGGACCCCTCTCAGTGCAATGATTTGATTGCTAAAGTATACATAGGTGTACATACTCTACACCCCTTTGGATTTGAACATGTAACATCTTAAAAGGAAACACATATTCTTATTAAATCCACTCAAACTAAAATATATCAAATCATTCAAGATTGGATCATTATATTGTTTATCATCCATATCGATGCTTTCAGAGTGGGATAGTAGAGGAATCATCTAACTGGAGATTTTTTACCAATGGGACCCATTTGGCAAATTAGGGTCTAAAACCTTCTTAAAACATTTTGAAGCATCAAATAGAATTTTTGGAGGTAAAAATTTACCACTTAAACACGTCACCTTTTTTCCTATTTTAAACATAAATACTTTTGCAATGGCACAAGAATCACTTCAATAGAATTACATATACAAAATTTATGCCACTCGGAAGTTGACCTTCCTATTTCAACCACCATAATTCGAGAGGATGTCATGTCATCCCACGTTACTCATGGAAATGGGGCTAGCCACATCATCATGACGAATAAGACTCTAGAATAGCCTATATTGTAACTATATGTTAGAGTTGAAGGAATCAAACTTATCCACTAGTAGTTTATCAAATCATGTTATAATTGAGCCCCTAGGAGTAAAAGGAGTTTCATTCTTTTCGAGTGTATTTTGTTTCATAGATGAAGGAAGTAGATGACATGGAAAAGGAGAGAGCACATAGAGAGGAATTTTCCATTATAGTAATCCATGGGCCAAAATCCTTACTTCTTTGTACTTGTAACCATTTTCTATTCAGAGAAAGAGAGCAGAGTGACCTGAACTTCTAGTTGGGTTTTATTTAGAAAGGGTTTCCCAGTATATATCTTGTGTCAATTTGTGAGTTTTTGTTTCATTGTTCTCTATTTTCTACATGGTTATAATTTTCATGCATATGCAATAAACAATAATTTATGAATCCATAAATCTAAAGAGAAATAAACCCTTATATTGTAGAGTTTTTTGGATTTTTAAGTATAATTTATCAAATTTGTTATGATGAACTGTCTAATGGGATATCCAGAGAAATTTACGAATCATATTGATATCATAGCTAGTTTATTTAGGTATATTGTGGATATTTGTAGGGGATATAGATTGACTAAGCCAAAAGTAATAAAACGCTAGTCATGGCCAGCAAATTTGTGAATAACCCTCCTAGTTATGAAGAGGAGAGGTTTTCGCAATTGGAGGCACAAGTTATAGACATAAACAATAGCATGGAGCTCCTCATGGCAGCCCTTACCAATAAGCTCAGGTTATTCAGAGAAGACGAGAATTCTAATGTAGAGGCTCAATCAGAGGGGAGATCAGGATATCAGGAAGAAATAGAGGAGTCAAAGAATGATCAACCTATATCGAGTGTCATAAATTGTTTATAGTCCATGTTCAAAATGGAAGCGAAGGTCGATGTCAAGTTGTATTAAGGTGATATTGATACTCTAAAGTTAAATCAATGGTTGCAATGGTTAGAAGTTTATTGTAGTGTTCATCATATAGAGGAAGTATAGAAGATTTCATTTATGTCGCTAAAATTAGAGCGTCATGTCCTAAATTCATGTGAAATCCATAAAGAGACATTGAGGTTGGAGGGATATCCCCAATGACTATGTGGGAGGACTTCAAAACCCTCATAAAGTCATGAATTTACCTTATCAAGTATGTAGATGACTAGTGGATCTGGTGGCACTACTTAAGGTAGAAGTGGGAGCAAAGTGTACAAGCGTACACCACAGATAGCTATAATGTTAGGTGTCTCCATAAAGAACCCATAGGTATTCCACAAATATCTTTGGGATCTAGATAACCATCTACAGAATCAAGTGATGCTATTCAAGCCAAAATCAGAGGAGAAGGGTTGTGTATTGGCATAGTACTGGAGAACATGGGCTTTAAGAAAGGGAAATCAAGTGGATCAAAAAAAAATTAGCACCACGACACTTCTAAGAAGGGGAAGCAGAAATGGAAAGGAGGAAAAGGTAAAACATGATAGTCACAATGCACCAATGCAAAGACCCCAGTAACTATTATGAAATTAATGGTCATATAGAGGAGAAGTGTTGGAAGTTGCATCTAGAGCTTAACTCAAAGACCAAAAAGAAAGATAATAAGAAGAAGAATTTCATGGCCATTGTTTTGAGAAACCAGGTTGAAAGTGACTAGTACATGGATGAGAAGATTGTTTGTACATCAATATAGAAGGAGGTTAATTTGAGTAGCCTTAAGCAACAGGAAAAGAATGAAATACTAGGCTCTTCCATTTAAAGAGACAGGTTAAAAGGACAAAGATTGATGCTCTATTTGACTCAGTATCATAGGCAAATATCGTTGCAACAAATTTGGTCAACAAATTGGGATTGGAAGTTCATGATCATCCAAGGCCGTATCCATTAGGATTCTTAAGAAAGGATGTTGAGGTAAAAGTAAAAAAAATAGTGCAAAATTATATTTTCTATTAGCGCTGATTTTATTGATGACGTAGAACTGGATGTAGTTCCCCTTGATGTATGTGGGTTGGTGTTTGGAAGTCCCTACGTATACATGTGAGATAGAATCTTCATGTAGACATCCAACTAGTACTAGCTTGTCAAGGATGGAAAATCATTTACCATCAACATGTACAAAGGCAAGTCAAAATTTTCACCATTAAGTGCCAACTAAGTCAAGAAAATAATTAGTTCTGGCAAGAAGTATGTTTTACTATTTTTAAGAGAAAATAAATCTATAGAAGTGTTAGTAAGAGAAAATGAATCCCGGAGAGGTGTACTAAGAAATGAAAACAACAACTGGAACAGTTGGTACATGCATATAGGGATGTGTTCCAGGATTATAAAGGGATACCACCCAAGAGGAAATTGGAACACGAGATCCAACTATTTTCAGACTCCCAATTTTCAAACATTGAACTATATAGGTAGTATGATATAAAAGAAAGTGAGGTGAAGAAATAGTTCCAGTAACTACTGGAAAAGGGTGTCATTCGACTGATTACATCACCATGTGGGTCACCCATCATCATTGTGGCAAAGAAGGACGAGACTTAACAAATGTGTATATATTATAGGACATTGAACAAAATTATGTTGAAGAATAGGTACCCCTGATCTAGACTTAAATAGGAACGCAACAAATTACAAAGATAACAATAAACACATATATGTAGTGGAAATAATACCTCATTTCATTGATGTAAAATACTGAAATATGCTTACAAACAGTGATGGAAATAAACCAGCTAGGACGATGGTAGCTTATCTCTAAGAAGAGATGTGGTGGCTACATGCCTCTGAACTGTGTTACAATGAGGCTCGAAGGCCTATTTATTGTTGAGAAACAATGTAAAACCCTTCACATCCCAAAACCTAACCAGAGAAGATGAAACACCAAACTGTGGGCCCTGTTTGGGTAAATTGGTACATCAATTCCCGGGATCGTAACTTTGGCATCCGATCTCCGTTTGACACATACGATAGCTCATTAGAAAGATCTATCTGAGAATTACCACTTTGGGAAGGGAAACATGGGTCCATGGACCCATGTTGTCCCCATATTTCCCAAAAAATGTCATTTGGGGCCTCAAAACGACTTCGGAAGTTCAAGACCCAAAAACTGCTACAAATAGTAAATTGTGCTACAATTTAGGAAACTAAAAAAACTGAAAGAGACAGTTGTGGGGGTCCAAATGGGCTAGGTGGGTGGCCACCAACATCCACCTGGATCATTCCTCCCCCATTAGGAAGCAATGGTCCCCATTGCATTGAGTTCCTCCCTGAGATGAGGAAGCTTCTGCTGAGCTGGGTCTCTGGTGAGTTGTTCTGCAATCTCTGTTGTGTCCAGAAATGGTGGGAAGCATGGTCGACGACGGTCCACATTGAACACTCGGTGCAAGCCAAGGAATGGAGGAATGTTGTGCTTCAAAGCATTGTTACCCGTAGCCTTGGTACTGGTGTAAGGACCATGTCGGAGTCCCCTGAGTTTCTGATGGGTTCTAGTAAGGTGTTCTCTTTGCAGATGTAACCAAACTTTGTCGCCCACCTGAAACTTGTGTGGTACCCCTGTGGGTGAGGAGAAGTTCTTCCTGTGTCTTTTCATGACCATATCCCTTTGTTGCTGCTGTTGCATGGAGGAACCCTTCGCGGGGGTCATGGATGTGGTGACAATCTTCCCCTTACTTTGCGAATGAACCATACAGATGAATTTCCTGGTCCGGGAGATGAGCTTGCTACCTTTCTTAGCTGTGATCAAAGAGGTGACAATAGGTGGGGCTACCTCCGGTATCCTGTATAATGAATCATCCAAAGAAATAATAACAGCACGAGGCCTTGAATCATACACAACATGTCACCTCCACAAGTATGGCTGGCCTAATAATACATCACAAACATCCAGAGGTGTAACATCACACAATACCTCGTCTGTGAAGGGCTTGATGCTATAGGGAAGGTGGCACTGCTGGCGAACTTTGAGATCTTGTCCTTCATGAAGCCACTCGATACTATATGGTTGTGGGTGTGGTGTAGTCGGTAAGCCCAGCCGCTTCACGACCTCTGCCGAAATGAGGTTCTTTTGGCTGCCACTGTTGACAATGAATTGCAGCGGTGAACCCTTCACCCACATCTGTGAGTGGAAAAGGCGCTCCCCTTCCTCTGGATTTTCGGGCTCATTTTTCTAGATCTTGGTGGTTGTAACAGTGGCATTGGGATCTACAGCAATGATCTGCTTCCCTTTGCCATTCCCCTTGTCAGGTTCTAGCTCAGGGTCAGAACATGCATTTGATTCGGAAGCCTTCAACTTGGCCACTAGCCACTGCTTGGTCTGACACTCACTTGTGTTATGAGTGGGACTCTTGTGGAACTCACACCACTTTCCTGTGTCCTTCTTAGGCTTCGTGGTGTTGTTCTTTTCTTGCGACTTCGAGGGGTTGTCTTGGGTCACCCCACCTTGGCTTTGTCCTTTGGGCTTCGAATTTGCAGATCCAAAGTCTCGCTTCTTCTGTTTGAACTTTTGCTCGATTTTGACAGCGTATCAGTACGCTGTGCCGAGTGAGGAGATGTTCAAGAACTCCATCTCTTCCTAGATGTATCTGTGTAGGCAACTGCGGTATTTGAGTACCAGATGCAGCTCAGAATCTTTGATAACCAACTGTGTGCGAAGGGTATGAAAAATGTTTGTGAACTCCAGCACATCTTGGTCTCGTCCCTGCTGCAGTGTGGTTCATTTGATGTATTTTTCCTCGTAGCTTTTGACAGGGTAGTACTGTTCCTTAACAACATTTTGGAATGAATCCCAAGTGGGTGTGGCTAAAAATAGTGAGCCGGTACTTTCATCCTTCTGCTCATAGTAGTTTTCCCACCAGTCCTTGACATGGGGGGCTGCTTTGAGAAGAGCGAAAACAATCTTTTCCTGACTTGAAAATTCATGAACAGAAAAATAACCCTCTAGCAGATTTAACCATTTATCTATGGCATCTACACCTATCTGACCCTCGAATATGGGGATTTCAAAATTAGCTTGTACGTTAAATGGCGTGGCATTTCCAGAGTAGCTGTTGGAAGCCGATGCGTCATTTCTATGTAGCTGCTGAAGGATTTGCGCAAAGCTATCCATCATCAAGTTCCTCTGTCGCTCGAGGGCTTCTTCAAGCAAGATTTTGATAGGATCTCCTACCCCCTCGTCTTTCTTCTTATCTGCCATGGGAGGCTGTCAGGATTTGCGAGGATGGTCATGCAAAGGTTCGACTAGTTCAAGCCCTAACTCCTTATACCCCGACCTCATTGGGGACATGCAAAGAAAAACAAAGAAAAAACAGACCGCTCTGATACCACTAATCTGGACTTAAACAGGAACGCAACAAATTACAGAGATAACCATAAACACATATATGCAGCGGAAATAATACTTCATTTCATTGATGTAAAATACTGAAATATGCTTACAAACAGTAATGAAAATAAATTAGCTAGGGTGATGGTAGCTCCTCTCTAAGAAGAGATGTGGTGGCTACATGCCTCTGAACTGTGTTACAATGAGGCTCGAAGGCCTATTTATTGTTGAGAAATAATTTAAAACCCTTCACATCCCAAAGCCTAACCCCAGAAGATGAAATGCCAAATTGTGGGCCCTGTTTGGGTAAATTGGTACATCAATTTCCCAGGGTCGTAACTTTGGCATACGATCTCCGTTTGACACATACGATAGCTCATTAGAAAGATCTATCCGAGAAATACCACTTTGGGAAGGGAAACATCGGTCCATGGATCCATCTTTCCCCCAGATTTCCCAAAAAAACGTCGTTTAGGGCCTCAAAATGGCTTCAGAAGTTCAGGACCCAAAAAACTGCTAAAAATAGTAAACTATGCTACAATTTAGGAAACTGAAAAAACTGAAAGAGGCAGTTGTGGGGGTCCAAATGGGCTAGGTGGGTGGCCATCAACGTCCACCTGGATCATTTAGATGTAGTTCCCCTTGATGTATGTGGGGTGGTGTTTGGAAGTCCCTACATATACATGTGAGATACAATCTTTATGGAGACATCCAACCAGTACTAGCTTGTCAAGGATGGAAAATCATTTACCATCAAAATGTACAAAGGCAAGTCAAAAATTTCATCATTAAGTGCCAACCAAGTCAAGAAAATAATTAGTTCTGGCAAGAAGTATGTTTTACTATTTTTAAGAGAAAATAAATCTATAGAAGTGTTAATAAGAGCAAATGAATCCTGGAGAGGTGTACTAAGAAATGAAAACAACTGGAACAGTTGGTACATGCATACAGGGATGTGTTCCAGGATTCGAAAGGGATACCACCCAAGAGGAAATTGGAACATGAGATCCAACTATTTTCAGACTCCCAATTTTCAAACATTGGACTGTATAGGTAGTATGATATAAAAGCAAGTGAGGTGAAGAAATAGTTCCAGTAACTACTGGAAAAGGGTGTCATTCGATTGATTACATCAACATGTGGGTCACCCATCATCGCCAAAGAAGGATGGGACTTAACGAATGTGTATATATTATAGGGCATTGAACAAAATTATGTTGAAGAATAGGTACCCCCTTCCCATAATAGATGATATGTTGGATTAGTTGTAGTAAGTGAAATACTTCACCAAGCTATAATTAAAGTCTAGATATCACCACATTCAAGTTAGAGAAGAAAATAACTAGAACACTGCCTTCAAATCCATGCAAGGTTTTTATGAGTGGTTAGTCATGCCATTTATCCTATGCAATGCACTAGCTATATTTATGAGGTTAATGAATTATATAGTGTGACATTTTATAGATTCATTTTATATTATCTATTTGGTTGATATATTGGTATACAATGCTACCTAGGAGGCGTGCATATCACATTTGATGCAGTTGTTGGAGACATTAAAGAAGCACCAACTGCTAGAAAATCTCAAGGAGTGTGAGTTTGCACAACAACCTTTAGTGTATCTGGAATATGTGGGAGGTGGAGGAGAGCTAAGAATATATCCTATGAAGATGGAGGCCATCATGAAATGTTTGGTGCCTACTAATGTTTTTGATATCAGGAGTTTCAATGGGGTAGCACAGTACCTAAGTAAATTCATGGCCTCATTTTCAGTAGTCGTAGCACCGCTACATGCCATAATAGCAAGTGGTGAGAGTTTCTAGTGGAAAAAGGGTCAATAGAGGGCCTTCGAGGAGCTAAATAAGAAGATCAATCAAGCACCAATTTTGGTGTTACCAAAATTGCAGCAACCCTTCAAAGTGGAGATAGATGTGAGAGGGTATGCTATGGGAGTGGTCTTGATGAAGGGAGAAAGGCTTATATGCTATGGTAAATTCTTAAGTATTTCATCAGTCAATTCTTAATTACCCTACCAATGTGTTGTACTACGAAACAAACCCCCCATTTATAACAAACAATAGCTAGGCTTAGAATTGTAAATGGGGACCCTTTTAAATTTTTAGGCTTAGGATAATAAAACCCTAGCTCTAACAAAATTCCTAGCAAAACCTTGCAAAACTAACTAAGGATCAAATTCATATCGCAGATCACAAATCCCACTTTTCCACATGACAATGTTAAAAAACCTTTGCAAAAGTGTGATATGTGATTAGGTCTCCCATTGCAATAACATCACCTTGTCATTTCACAATTGCATTTCGCACTTCGCATAATTCGTGAGAAACTTGACCAAGCCATTAGAACAATCACAAACGATTTGTGAAATGCGATCTCCGTAATCACATTTCTCTTAATACATCTGGTAATGCTATATTGTATCCATTTTAAGACCGTGATGCATGATTAAGTTCGGTAAAACACGTGGAATAATTATGTTTTAAATGTTAAAACAAACGAGTTCAAAGGTTATTAAATATTTAGCGGCTTGGGAAGGATAATCATTTTCCTGGTTATGGGTAGTTATAATTGAGTATCTCATTAAAACCTTTCTCACAATCCAAAGTCATTTCACAGAAGCTTTTAATCTTAATTACTAGATATCGCCTGCGCTGATATATCTTATCTATCTTAGGAAAGTGACAAAAGACGTGTACCTAAGAAAGGTGATGCAAAAACAGAGCAAACAGACCATTGTTGAAGTTGAGTTTACAGAGATGGCTCCTATATTTGCTGATACATTTTGTGATGCTCCCAGAGGCGCAACATCTTGGGAATTAATTTACAATAGGCTGGAGGACGAGCATCCTAACATAACAATAAGAAAGCGACAACTGACTCAAAAAGGCCTTTAGAGCTTTAATGTAGAGATTCTTCTTGTTAATTCCTACATAGGATAGGATCAAGGGCTAAAATCCTCCCCTATACATATATGATTAGGTGGGTAATTTAAAACCTTATCATTGAAGATAGGTAGTTCAATAATTCAAACATGGAGCTCATTGGGTCATTCAAGGCAAAGGATCTGAAGAAGATGTACCACATACATGATCCCCAAGATATCTACGATGGTACATTTGTGGCTAACTTCGCAAAGAATAATCTAGTCCCCTTCAAGCTAATTCAGGGTTGGAGGGTGTTGTACAACAAATTCAAGTATGACAAATCTGGTATGTATGTTATAGCCTCCTTGGTAAACCCCTACAACTATGCAGCAACCATGTTATGTAGATTGTATGGTCTACCCAATAATACTATGTTTTCAATAGAATGGATTCCTCTGATTGATGCTTGTGTTAATTCCCATATCATGAATTGACATTCCATCCTATCTGAAAACCTAGCCACCACCATTACCGAGCATCGAAAAAAGAAAGCCTCATTTTCGGATAACCTCCCTCCCTTCTATTTTAGTGCCTACATTATGGATGCTATCTGTTTTGCACAACATTTCTAACAATGGGTTGGAAATGGACCTTACAAGATCCTTACCCAATCCATCTCAGTCATAAACAAATATGGGAGTCACATTACATACCTCACTTCTATAAGATATTCCATGCTATTGTGTTGCCCCCACATCAAATGTTTTTCAATAAAAAAGCCGCTAGGTTTTCCCAAGAAGCTTCAAAAACCTACTTGCTATCGGAAAGAATTTTATTGAAGAGTGGTTCACCTATATTAGGGATTTTTGTAGCACAGTTGATCCACATGCCCTTCCTTTATATGTTTCTGATAAGTTATTAGCAAGAAAGATTGCCTACCAAACTATGGGAAAGGGCCTGACTAAAGTTCTCAAAGACAGCAAGAACTCATTATGGCCCATTTTCCCTGTCAAATGTGGTTATTTTTCTTTAGCCAATTTTGTTCATGCCACTAAGGAATCAACACATATGGAAGCCCTCAGGCTTCATACATTGCCTAAGAGGAAATTTGATCCAAACAAAGTGGCATATGATGTCACTATTGGAGTTAAACTCAAACCATACAATCATGATGATAATCACTTTGAGGATTTGTTACAGTCATCCGTATTCTTCGAACAAGCATTCAAATGGGAAAAATAAAATCTGAAACCTGAAGATTTTCAAAGATTTCAGGAATTCAGAGATGAGAGGCTCCAGGTGATCCCAATGCGTCTATTAAAACACGAGGATAAGTCTACTCCAAGTGTCACTATTAGGAGTGGAGGCCCTAGCTCTCAAATAGAATCTCAAGTAAACACTAAGAAGACACCAGACACAGGGAAGCCCCAAGATGCTGACAACATAGCTGAGTCTAGAAGGAAGTTAGCTAAGAAGCAAGTGATGAACACCCCAACTACAGAAATTGGTTCAAAGACCAAAGGTGATAGTTTGGACCAGGAGTGGGATCAGTCTAATAAAAAATTGGAAGGCACTCCCAAAGCCTCAAATGCCCAAGAAACATAGGAATTCAAACTCCTCCACATGTTCAAAAACATACAGAGCCCAAGTCTACTGACAAGTAATCTACACCTATGGAGGAACAAGCAACGATGTCCCAACATACTGAAATTATCCCTGCTCTACCCACATCGGAGATTGTTCTGAAAGTGACTAAAATACCTCCACTTGATGTGTTCTATAGCCCTATCCACAAGACTATAGTTAGAAGGAAGATAAAAATGAGATAAGTAGATGCACCTAAATTCCCACCGGGAAATGAGCCCATGGAAATTGTCTGGAAGGACATTCCTTTCAATCCAGTCGAGAAATTGACTAGACTATCATAGTTCATGGGAGGATATGAATTGGCCACTATGGACAAGGCTACTGAGGTCTCTACTCTGCTAAGGGAGAAAGAGGAGAGAATTGTGCAACTTGATCAAGAACTTGAGGTAGAGAAAGCAAGCACAAACAAGCAGGTGGTGGAGAAACTAAAGCAATTGCAGTAAGACATGGAGATCTTGAAATTAAGCCATGAGGCCGATATATCAGCCAAAAACAAGCAACTCCAGGAAATGAAGAAATCCATGGAAAGATACGAGGACGTTCCCACTACTTAGGAGTTCATCAAAGAGGCATTGGAATTAAATTCCCTTCTGGTGAGATAGCAAGAGTATTTCTGCCAAAAGATGTCACATATTACTCCCTATCTGACTACTAGCAACCAGCTGATAGACAAGGCAATTGACTAGAGAACAAAGTTTAATGATTTAAACACTAGGATCTCTGAGTTCATTGAGTGGCAGGAAATAGAAGATGGAAAGAAGGCCAATCTACCCGAGATTGAAGAAACTCATAAAGGCATTCTCTTTACAATTTTGGATGCCAAAATCAAACAGGTTGAGCTAGCAGTCGTAAGGGTAGCTGGAGTATCAAAGAACATCATCAAAGTAGTGAATCACATCCTGTTTGCCACCAATCTCATCAAGGAAGGAAATATGAAAGAAATGCCTAATTTAACTACTTTGTATAAAGGCTCAAAAGAAAATTCAAGCATTCAGAGAGAGGCAATTGTGAAAATGACCACGACCAACTTGGCAATATCTGGTTAAGCCACATAGCCAAATTATGACTCTCAACCATTCCCTTCACATGACTCAAAGGATGTTGTCACCGCTCACTCATATGATCTTCACCAGATAGCTTAGGACTCATTTCGAGCCACCTCCTCAAATTCAACCGATGACCAATATTTGTGATTTAAAGCACAAGATGGCAAATAGCAAGTCATCCTCTTAGTTTTGTTTATTTAGCCTCTATTTATTTTTTGATTTAGTTACCTAGTTAGGAGGAAGATTGTTTGAAACCTCCTCAAATTTTGTATAATCTATTTTTGCACATTTAGTTAGAGTAGTATTTATACCCTTCTCATGCATTTAGAGAAGAGTCCAGAATTTTATCAAAAACATTTGCAAAGAATGCACTAATGTATGTTTGTGAATGCATTGGTGAAATGATGAAACATGATCATTTATTTTAGATATCAGACTACTTTCCTTTGTTGATGCATTTTTGTATTCTTGGGAGACAATTTGATTTGATGAAAGAAGTTGGTCTATGTCACTTGTCAAATGAGTAAGACTTCACACATATGGTACTATTATCATGTATAATTGTTTGTGTTTACATTTAATTAGTGGAAAAACTTTACTTTCATGGATTATATGTGAGACTTATTATTTTTGTTAAGTGTTAATTGCACTTTTTTATGATGCCTAGCTGAGATTGTGATTTTCATATATAATTCATCATATATGCGATATATTTTATGAATTCCTTTGACTAAATATTTAGTCAAAGGAATTATCTTTTACGTTATCATTTCTGTTTAGTTGTGTTCAATCTTTATTATCACATGCTAAATAGATATCCTTGTAGATCGCATATCACACAAGAACACCTGGGTTTATATTTGAATAAGTTAGTTAGAGAAATTGCATGGTAGAATAGATCACTTAAATTATCATTACTCTATTGCAAAGAACTCATAAACCACCCACTCTCATATTAAAACCCACACTAGGAAACTGGTCCCATTATCCCCAGTCGAAGCCACCACTTTGAATGGAAAAGGAGTTTTCTTAAGGTCCGGACCAAGTGGTTATCCCCCATGTTTTAGTAGCAGAATTTTGTAGGTTTTAACCCCGTACAGAAATTACCTGCATACGAATTCTAGATCACAGAAAAAATAAACAATGCGAGAGCATAACACATAAAAACACATATGCATAGAGATTTTCCCCTGGATCCCAAAACCAGGACTACCAGCTTGATTTTTCATTATGTTCCTTTCAATGTTACA
>APFE031427430.1:3270-17564 GCA_000404065.3 Pinus taeda
TATTAAGATGAAAAGTAGCAAGAGGATTACAACCATATGTTCTGACCCAGCATCATCCTCCAGCTAGGAAGCCCTTCTTCACCTCAAGCAAAGCTTATATCACCCAACACTATAAATGTACACCAAAAAACCAATAACACTTCTCTATAAGATACAAAGTTCCAGCCTCTAGATCTCTGTGATGAGGGATCCATATATAGATGATTACAGAGAGGTGAGTCATCTTCTGGGATCTTGATTAGTTTCCTCTCTCTGATAGTTCCTGCTTCCACTTGGAGAATGATGATCTGTTACTCATCCTTGGTCGAAAAAAGAGAGGCAAGTGTCAGAGGGGAAGCTTCTGGAAGATTCCATGATCTTCCACCTCGCATTTTGTCCCTGCCATTTGTCCATTCCCAACCATCACAGCCTACAAAGGAGAAATTCAGTATGCATCACACCTTGTACACTGGGAAGGTGATATGCATCGCACCCTCTGCACTGAGATTTTAGTATGGTCCAATTTTGACCATTTATGAGCAATTTTTAGTGGAGAACTTCTGAGAGATGATGTAATCAGATGACCTTGTTCCTTTAGGCAGTGAAGCAACAGTTTTAGGGAATTAGGAGCCCTCAGTTTATGGACATTTATGATTGGGGTTGAAGTGCCCAAAAATGTCTATAACAGCAAGTCAAGAGCATAAAAAGTGGTATCAGAGCACTTTTCAAGGTCAGTGGGACCTCCATTTTTAGAAAAACAGAAAAAATTGGCTAGAGATGTGTTTAGGTGTCTTTAAACCATGGGATCTATCATTGAGTGCATAAACCTGCAGATTTGGGGAGGCATGCATGCAGGAAATACAAGAGGTGGTCACACTTATTGGACTCCCTTGTAACCCCTATGGGTACCCCTTCGAGTAGTATCGCATTAGATAGAACCGCACACAGACTCTCTTCCAAGTATTCTCTGGATATATCAAAAGCCCCCTAGGATCTCTTGAAACCTCGCCATAGATAAACCGTCGGCTGTCTTGCTACTATAGTACACCGAGAACAACACTCAGGGAGATTACTCATGCGTACGATAAGGTAGTTGGGTTGTATGGCTAAGGGTACGGTTGATCCTCCTTGGTTAGTGCCCTGAAATATTGGGTCGAGTACTACTATCAGACCCTTATGTATATTGCGATCTATAGCACCTGACACTCCTTGAGACCATAGTTCCCTTGTCTCTCTCTAGATCACACATCATCTTTGCCAGATCAGATCTAGTAGGTGGGGTTCTATTGCAACTACAATAATCAGTTCCGCCATTCATATCTCTCAGACCTACCATTCAGATCTATCAGATCTGCCAATCAGATTTATTAGATCCACCATTCAGGTCTAGCTGTTGGGTTCTATAGCAGTCGCCACAATCAGATCCGCCATTCAGATCTAGCAGTAAGGGTTAGATCACTGCCACATTCCTACTCATACTCTGCAGTTGAGGGTTAGCCGACAGATCATACTATTTGTGTGGGCTCCTATACTTGGGCGTGATTCTCGCAGGTCATTGGGCATAATTGACATTTCTGGGATTCGGCTACTGTAGTATTCCTAAGCGAGGAGTAAAACTCCTTTCGAAGTGCAAAAAAAAAAGTCTGAGACCCTCCCGAGATGATTATAGGAGACTTAAACCATAAGAATTAGGTCGACGAGTTGAGCAAGGTGGTACCATTCACTTGTTAGCATAAAAAATTTCGAGTGGTCCCAAATTTTAATTGCACCAGATTGGTGCATGGTACAAACCTGAGGTCAAGCTATGGCTAATGAGAATATTGACAACCTGGAACAAAAGTTGGATGTAGTGCTGACGTCGATCAAGACCTTAGTTGACACACTCACAAAGGGCAAGTTGGAGGAACACTCGGAGGCGTATGCTTTCAATGAAGACATTGAGGGCGAGTCTAGCCATTCTCTTCATCTCTTTGGCAACCACCAACAGTCCCATAGGTGACCACCCAAGCTGGACATGTATAAATTTGATGGCTCTCATCCGGCCACATGGCTAGCACTAATGGAGCAATATTTCACACTAAATCACATTAGAGATGATGTGACTCAGCGTAGTGTGGGTAGCATGTACTTGGACAATGAAAGATGGCAATGGTGGCAATGGCATCAACATTGCTATGGAAGGCCTGTGACTTGGCATACATTCTCAAAAGCTCTTATGGATTGATTTGACCATGAATCTAAATTTTTGGGTCATCTCACTAAGCTCCGACAAACAGGAACAATGAATGAATATATTACAGCCTTTGAAGCCTTAGCCTTCCACACAGGAGGTCTACAGGATCAGTTCTACTTGGAATGTTTTTTCAGTGGTCTCAAAGAAGCATACAAGCCCACGTTCGACTACAACACCCAACCTCATGGCTAGATGCTTGCAAGATAGCTTGTGAAGTAGAATGTGCGTTAGCGGCCCAGTTTAATCGCCCAAATTTCATGGCCAAGGGTTGCCCCACCTAGGCTCAAAGCACTACCCAAATACTCAAGGTTCAAAATGTGTCAGTATCAGAAATGGTGGAAAGAAGAAAGCAAGGATTGTGTTACTATTGTGATGAGAAATACTCCCCCGGGAATAAATGCAAGGAGCCAAAATTATTTCAAATTGATGCTACTGATCACAGTTCATCAGAGGAAGCCCCACCACTTGATGAAGCAGAGGAGGAAGATGAGGAAAACTAGCTGGACAATGTACCTGAAGAACCAATTATCTCGCTTCATGCTTTGGCTGGGATTTCTTCTCCCCAAACTCTCAAAATCAGAGGTTTTATTAAGCATCACCCGGTAGTAGTCTTGATTGATAGTGGCAGTACACATAACTTTATCCATCAAAGACTCGTGGAAGTAGTGAATTGTTTTGTCAGAGCAGTCTTTAACTTCAAGGTCCAAATTACTAATAGGGGGACAATGAAATGTGAAGGCCGCTGTGAAAATTTCAAACTTCAAATGGGGGATTATCAGTTAAAGACTCACATTGTTTCCATATACATGCGAGGTGTGACATTGTGTTGGGTGCTGAATGGTTCTGCACACTCGGCCCAATCACAACGGATTTCCAGGAGTTATATATGAGCTTTAAGCAGAACAACCACACACATACCGTCCACAGACTCCAGGCGGGTGATCCCTCTATCATCAACTCGCATAGGATGGAAAAATTGTTAAAAAGGCCACCATGGAGTTATAGCCCAATTTAATGCCATCCAGGCCTTCAAACCCACTTTTCTTCAAATTCATCCTGATATGCAACATATCTTAAACGACCATCTGCCAGTCTTTGACAAGCCTCATGAGCTTCCGCCCTCGAGAGGGGAACATGATGATAACATTACTTTGGTCCCAGGGGCCCAACCACCAAATGTGCACCCATATAGATATCCGTTCGCCCAAAAGAACGAAATTGAAAAAATCATCAAGGAACTCTTGGAAGCAAGCGTCATTCGTCCTAGCATTAGTCCTTATTCATCGCTTGTGGTCATGGTGCTCAAGAAAGATGGGGAATGGCATATGTGTTTAGACTTCAAGGCCCTCAATAAGTTGATGGTCAAAGATAAATTTCCCATCTCGGTTGTCGATGATTTGCTGGATGAACTAAATGGGGCTCAATTCTTTACTAAGCTCGACCTTTGCTCGGGCTATCACCAAATTTGCATGAAAGAAGTAGACATTCCAAAGACTGATTTCTAAACTCATGAAGGCCATTATGAGTTCTTGGTCATGCCATTTGGTCTTTTTAATGCCCCATCCTCTTTTCAGAGCCTCATGAACCACCTGCTCAAACCATATCTCAGAAAATTTGTCCTTGTTTTCTTTGATGACATCCTCATCTACAGCTGCACCTGGGCCACACATATTCAGCATGTAGATCTACTCTTGCAACTGCTCTGGAAGCATAAATTATCTATCAAGGTGTCCTAACCCTCATGGAAAGTCATCTAACGACTTTCATATAAAAATGATCAATTTAATACCTGCTGAAGACTCAGTTTGTTCTGATAAGAGTTACACTAAAGTTACATTCTTCAATCCTTATGAAGAAATGTTTGTTCAGTCAGTCAGCCCAACCTCTACCTTTGGTTTAGGTTTTGTTCATTCTTTTCAAATTCCAGACTATAGAAGAAATCCTATAAACAAAATTCCAAAGTCTGTAGAGATCCCGTCTGATGAAGAAATCCTCTCTTTTCTGAAAATCTTTAAAGGAATCAGCCCTTATAATCCAACTGATCCTTGGAAAAAGAAAATGTTCCATTGGGATATTTTTACTCATGAAAAAGAGCATCTCTATATGCAAGAAATGTTGCTCCAAGAGAAAAAGGATTGCAAGAAATTCAATGAGCAAAATAGTGAGTCATGGAAAGCCTGGATGACTATTAATAATCAGTGGATATCATTCTATGAATGGTATTATCCTTCAATTAATCAAGTCGAAGATGCCTTGATGAAATCCTTCAGAAATCAAGCCAAACAGAAAAGATTGAGAGATCCAAAAAATTTTGTTGATGAAAAAATGGCTGAAAATGTTGTAATAATTCCTTCTCCTCTAAGGATTCTAGAGTTTGAACCAAAAGTTCAGAAAATGATGAGTAAACCAAACACCCCTAGAAATTTGGTTTACATTAGACAAAGGGGAGAAGAATTAATAAGAGAAGTTTGTTCTAATCTTAGAATAAACATGATAAGATCAGGAACCCCTGCAAAGCATAAATGGGAACTCCTAGATGGAAATATTTTTGAGACAGACAATGATTTTCCTCCTTGGAAAAATATGGTCATTAGAGGACAAGATGGGAAACTGTATAAACTTTTGCCTTCCCATCCAGATGATCTGAATTCTTCAGCGAAGGAAATGATAGCCGCTACCAATTGGACTAATCTTCCTTTATCCAGCTTAGAAAGATTTGCTAGAGCTAAATTTGATAATTTAGAAAAAGCAAATAGTGAAATGAAAGTTCTTCTGGATAGAATTTTGCAAAAGCAAGATTACAATACTATGTACTTAAATGAGCATGTGAAGACCTTGGCTAAAAATGATTAGACTATAGCATAGAGTCTTGATAAGTTGTCTTTAAAAATAGAAAAGCAGATCCACGATGTAGCAATTGCTCACGGACGAGAGATTGTTAGAGTTAATAACAATCTAGATTCAATAAAAGGACAAGTGAAAACTGTTACTTCAAATTTAGCTACTTTGAATAAAAAGCCAAATATTGAAAGCTATAAATCTGCAACTCTGTTTTCCAATCTAGTTACCACTGTCCCTTATTCTATTTCTCCTTCTGTGGAAAGTTTAATCAAAACTCCAAGTTTCATAAACTTTCCTCCTCCCACTTGTTCTCATCCATACTCTTTATTTGCTAATCCAAGTTTCTTTACACCACTTCCAAAGTCGGTCCCTAAAGTCACTCTTGGTTTAAAGAAAGAAGACGAAGAATCTAAAGAATTCAAAGGAAGTTTTTCAGAGTTCTTTGCTTCATCTAGCCATGATGAAGAAGAAGAAAAATCAGATGCAGCAATTACCAGTGTCAACAAGATAGATGATACACCTAAACTTGAAGAGCTAGAAAGCTGCATAAATAATTTCTCTCAGCAGGATAAAGAAAAATTTGGTATTTTAGAATTGAATCCTTCTGAAGAAATAGAGACTTCTGAAATTGACCAGCAAGTCCATGATACTACCTCTAGATCTACCTGGACTTCTACTTGGAACCCTACTCCTGACCGTCGTGATTTAATGAAATCAGAATATCATAAGGATTGGTCAGCAAGTTCCACTTATTCATGGAACATTGACAACTGTATCGAAGCCAAAGTAATGTCTGTCCTACATTCTATGCTTGTATGTTATCTCACTTATCTTGCTGATGACATTGGTCCAATAAATTCTACAAGAAGAATAATAGCTGGCTTTGAAGGTACACTAGACTCTTGGCTTAAAGCTGAGACATTGAAATTGCCTACTCTGCTTTCACAGCGGGAACAATCAGTCATTCTAAATGCAGATGGCACTACATACATGGACCCAGTCACTACTCTCCCTATAAATAATATGATAGGTTGTTTGGTTTATGGCATCACAGTTAATTTCATTGGATTTCCTCAGATCACCAATGATATAACTGTCATTACTCTGCTTGCAATGAAACTGCACATCATGCAGCACTTTGATGAATATTTTAATGAATATCGGCATCGTCTCCACACTCTTTCTCCTGATTTAATTCTTGAACCAAAATGGAAAGAGATTTTTGTTGCTTCCCTGCCTAACTAGGTATCTTCATCAATTATAGCAAAACTTCTAGGCAAAATTGGCGACTAAAAATTTGGCATCATTCATCAAGTAGTCAAAACAGTAATTGTCGAACTTTTCTCTCAAATGAAGATTGCTCGAGCAGCCACCAATCCAAAGAAGCAGCTATGTAAATAGTGGCATTTGGGCAAAGCTGGCAATTCTGAAGGGGTGAGAAGAAAGAAAAAGAGATTTTCCAAGAAGAATTCCCCGCTTCTCCACAAAAAAGACGTTCAACATAGAAAGCAGAAGCCATACAAAAAAACAGAGATGTTTTCCAAGGAAGTAATCTGTTACAACTACCAGAAGAAAGGACATACTGCTAATAAATTTCCTGAGAAGAAGAAAGAGTTCTCTAAAAAGAAAATTGCATATAAGAATAATAAAGGTAAAGTAAATTACTTTGACCTTCCAAGCAGTTGTGATGAATTAATTTCCTCTAATTTAGAATCAGAGAATGAATTGAACTTTGCAGACGATTCTTCCTCAGAAGAAGAAGAATAATGCAGAGATCCCTATTGCACTAATTGCAATGACTATGACTGTAGTGATCCTGATGTTTGCAAGTGAAATATGGTAAACATGATGAAAAGTGAAGATGATGAGACAAGCATAAATCTTTTCACTCAGATGATGGCAGAAAGTGATCAACAGCTAAAAGAAATGTACAGATCTATGTTAACAGATCACCTTTCAAAGAAAACTTCAAAATCATCTTCAAATCGAGGTTATGTTCCTCCTGCATCATTATTTTCTGTAGAAGCACTAACAATACAGTTCAAAAATGAAGAATTTGGTGAAGATTTACCGCAGACATTGCCTGCTATGCATATGGCTATTAAAGAATTGAGAAAAACAGTAAGAGAAAATAAAAGATTATGCATAGAAAATCACAGAGATCTTTCTGTCAAATTACTTCATGCGAATGCAGCTTCTACTTCATATTCAAAACCAGAAGCCTCCAAGAAAAAAGAAAATTGGACTTATATTGCTAAACCAGGTCCTGAAAAGAAAGATTCAGATGATGAGTCTGAAGTAGAGAGATTGGGTTTGAGTTGCCACTATGTAAACCAAGATGTAATGTACTGTGTCAAACTAAAACTACAAGTTGGCAATCATACAGAGTTTTGGAAAGCCTTGATGGACACGGGATCTCGCCTAAACATTGTCAATGATACTGTTGTTCCAACCCATCTAAGGAGATCTACAGCTTGCCCGAAGGTAATAACTGCCAGTGGAGCCATTCCTACAAAGCATGAAGCCGAGGTAAAAATTTTTTTGACAGAAAACGCTGGAGTTCATCTTGTTTGTCCAATAGTCCCAAGAATAGACTGTGCCATGTACCTTGGGACTCCCTTCTTCAAAAATTTTGAGAAGCATGGCGCCAAGCTAGATCGAGCATCAAGAAGGTATGGTTATTTTGTTAGCTTGGATGAAAAAGAAATTTTCTTTCCTTTCATCAATCCTAATTCTCCAAATAGAATATCTAGGATTGAAAGGATGGAACACCTCTTAGCCAAAATGGAGGTAAAGAAAGAAGTTCTAAAAGCAGAAGAGCTTCTCAATAATGGAAAATATGCCAAAGAGATTGCAGATATTACCACCAAATTCAGAGAATGTTGCTCTGATGATCCTAATGCATTTTGGCATATAAAGAAGCAAGAAGTAGAGTTGCCACTCAAGAAAGATTTTAATGGCAAACTCAGAAGATCTAAAGCTGTTGCTATGAATGTAGAACAATTAAAGACATGCAAAGCAAAAATCAAAGATCTCTTAGAAAAAGGATTGATCAGAAAAAGCACGAGCCCTATAGCTTTCTTTGCATTTTATGTAAATAATCATGCTGAACAGGCTCGGGGAAAACCAAGATTAGTTGTTAACTACAAGCCCCTAAATTCCATTCTAGATTATGATGCTTATCCTTTACCCAAACCTTCCAGCATTCTTGCACATATTTCTAAATCAAAAATATTCTCTAAGTTTGATTTAAAGTCAGGATTCTGGCAGGTGGGGATCAAAGAAGAAGACAAATGGAAAACAACTTTCTCTGTACTTGAAGGTCACTTTGAATGAAATATTATGCCATTCGGCCTAATCAATGCTCCATCCGCCTTCCAAAGAATTATGGACGAAACCTTTGAAGGTATGGATGAATTTCTAAAGAAGTATATAGATGATCTTTTGATTCATTGTGATAACGTTCATGAACATATTAAGCATCTAAAGATCTTCTATAAAAGAGTAAAAGAAATGGGGATAATCCTCTCCACGTCCAAGATGAAGCTCTTCAAAACCATGATAGACTTTCTTGGATACAATATTCAGTATGGTTCCTACAGTGTGATACAAAGGAGTCTCAATTTTGTTGACCATTTTCCAGATGAGATAACTGATAAAAATTAGTTACAAAGATTCCTAGGTAGTTTAAATTACATTTCAAAGTTCTTGAAACATTGTGCTCAGGAAAGGAAATTGCTAAATAAGCGTCTACATAAAAATCCTATTCCCTGGAATAAAGATTGCATTGAAGCAGTCCAAAGAATTAAAGAAAGAGTGAGAAATATACAGCCCCTCTCACCTATCAGAGAAAACTGGAAAAAGATCATAATGATAGATGCAAGCCATGTTGGCTGGGGTGCAGTTTTATGTCAGGAAAACCCTACAGATAAAAAAGCACTAGAGGTTTGTCAATATTCATCTAGTCTTTGGGCTAAAAATCAGTTGAACTGGTCTAGCCTTAAAAAAGAATTTCGTGCAGTATGCCTTGGCATCTCCAAGTTTAAATATTTTGTCATTTACACACATTTTATAGTAAGAACAGATTGCCAAGCTCTAAAGTTTTCTATTCAGAAATGTGAGTTTGAGGACGCAGCCATGGTGCGCTGGGTAATGCAACTCAGCCAGTACTCTTTTGATATTGAGTTTGTCAAAGGTGATAAAAATAGCTTTGCTGACATGCTCAACAGAGAATTTCTTGAAGAACATTCAATGCATGCCTTATCCCTGAATTTTATTCGAAGAAATCCAGAAGAAGTAGAAATTGAAACATCAACTGGTTGGGTTTCTTTCAATTTACAGAAAAGTTTGTTTGATCATGAGCATAACTGGATCCCAATCAAAGAAATCAGACAAAGAATTGGTATACCATACAAATGGATAGACCCACTTCAAGATGAAATGAATGATGAAGCCTTAGAAACTCTTGACTATCTAGGACACATTGGAAGTATTTCTTATAGGATAGAAAGAGATGAAGAAGATAGTTCTCGCATAACCAGTTGCCATATTACTCTTAAAATATTTTGCAATTTTCTTAATCGTGACAACTTTGATGAAGAATGACAAGAACATGCATTCTACATAGACACCATGCCTGACAGATGTCCTAAGAAAAACAATCGATGATCTTATCAATTTGAGTGATCTTGATTTCCTACGAGGAGTACGAAGATGTGGCCATGTACACTGGTTTGTAATGAATCATTACAAAGAAAGAATACTTTGTACCATCAATAATTCCAGCTATGAAGATTTTCATCAGCAGATAAATCCAGAACACAATCCATTTCTCATCTTAGCTCCTTGGAATTACCAAACCCCCATGACACAAATAATTGGGAAACAGAGAAAGAAATATGGGTCCAGTACTTTTCAAATTACTTGATTGGATGATGGACTCTCCAGTGCTACAACTTTCCTCAAGTAGATTACTACACCATGTTGTAAAGTCTTTCCAACCGACAATGGATTTGGACGGGTCTTATGTAGATTCCCCGATCAAGAATATCTACTGTGTAAATAATGAGATATGCAAATCTCATCTTTTCAGTCTTTCGAGGATTCTCTTGTACGAATCTCCTCTGTGTAAGCATAAAAGTAAATCCAGTCCCCATATGCCTTTGGCTTTCTGTATCGGAATAGGGATGAGATAACATGAGTAGTCCACTCATGCCCGGATTTTGGTTCTTTCAATGCATCTTGCTTTTATTTGTGTCAGTTTGTACATAGCCCACTCACGGATGCTTGTTCCCTCCAAAGATCTATAAATACAGGAAGACTTTGAAGTAAGAGGCATTCGGGTTTTGGGAAGTTTGAATCGAACTTTTCTCCTGCTCTGCATCTGTAGACTTACAGTCTGAACTGCTTGCATCACGGGAAGAGCTCAAGTCTTTAGGAGAATTGAGAAGCCTGTGCATTGGTTCTCGAAGCCAGTGTGAACCTAAAGTGGCTGATTCTTAGTTTGTCCATTGACTTTGTAAGTCTGTTTTAATCTTGAGACTCCGTCTGCTGGTATGCCAGGTAGCCTATAGATTTGTTATGCTACGACTAACATATATCTACTAAATGCTCCAGCAGTCGATTTGAGGAAGAGATTTGCAAAATAACAGCTCTTGTATTTGAATCCTATTTCTGATAATATAAAACAAAGCCTCTGGCTATCTTCTTCTATTCTGCATCTGTGTTAATGGTCTTGTGTTAATGGAAGAAATTGACTATTTGGGCCACATTGTGGGGCATGAAGGTGTCAGGGTGGACCCCAAAAAGATCTAGGCAATGCAAGATTGGCCTCAACTAAAGACCTTGAAGAGATTGAGAGGATTTTTGGGTCTCATGGGCTACTATCGCAAATTTGTTCGCAATTATGCTCACATTGTTAGACCCCTCACTCACCTCCTCAAGAAAAATTCATTTCTCTGGAATGATGAAGCGCAACAGGCATTTATAGCTCTCAAACATGCCATGTGTTGCACTTCGATATTAGCTCTACCATACTTTACCAAATATTTTTTGATTGAATGTGATGCTTCAAGTATGTGTATTTGGGCGGTCTTAATGTAGGAAGGTTGACCCTTGGCCATCACTAGCCAACAACTAAGTGGGACAAATGTGGGACAATATACCTATGAGAAGGAGATGATGGCCATCTTACATGTAGTAGATACTCAACGACCATACTTATTAGGGTGGCATTTCCAAATCTGCACAGACCATCAAAGCCTTAAATATTTTTTGGAACAACGCTTATCCTTGCCATAACAAAATAAATGGCTCACCAAAATGCTAGGATATGATTATGAGATAATTTACAAGAAAGGGCACGAAAATGTTGTAGCAGATGCATTATCACGCCAATTTGAGGAGGAAAGAACCCTGCTCGCAATCTCCCTTCCCATTCCAGAATGGATTGAAGAGGCTCGCAAGGAATGTTTTTCACATCCTTTGCTCTCCCAACTCATTAATAAATTGCAGACGGATCCAAATTCCACAGTGGGCTACTCTTTGTTGGATGAGATTCTTTGCTACAAGGACAGAGTTGTGATATCACCAACATTCACCCTCAAAAATCACATTCTGGCGGAGTTGCACTCATCTCCCACTATAGGCCATTTAAGCTTTTAGAAGACTTATGCTTGCACTCAACGTTCATTCTTTTGGACAGGCATGAAAAAGGACATTCTTACTTTTGTAGCTGAGTGCAACATATGTCAATACCACAAAGGAGAAACAGTCGAATCCCTAGGCATATTACAACCATTGCCTATCTCGACCTCAATCTGGACGGAGGTTTCTATGGACTTCATTACGGGTCTTCCGAAGTCAAGTAACAAGTGAGTCATCATGGTGGTTGTGGATAGACTTTCTAAGTATGCTCATTTTTGCGCCCTACCCCACCCTTTTACATCGACTTTGGTAGCTCAATCTTTCATGGATCAGATTTTCAAATTGCATGGCATGCCCACTTCCATTGTGTCTAATCGTGACCCGATCTTCACCAGTAACTTTTGGCGGGAACTCTTCAGGCTATAAAGTACCCAACTACAACTCAGTACTTCCTATCATCCCCAAACTGATGGTCAAACTGAAGCAGTCAACAAATGTCTGGAGACCTACGTTAGGTGTTTCACTTTAGAAAAGCAACATCTATGGGTACAGTGGTTACCTCTAGCCGAATGGCGGTATAACACCAACTATCATGCCACCACCAAAATGACTCCATATGAAATAGTTTATGGTCAACTCCCTCCTACACCTACTTCTTATATCAAGGGATGCTCAAAGGTACAAGCAGTGGATCAACTCCTACAGAACCGCACAACCATGTTGGCCCACCTCAGAGAGAATCTCCATCAAGCTCAAAACTGCATGAAGCAACAGGAAGATCAACATTGTTCAGAACGCCAATTTCAAGAAGGGGATCATGTATTTTTGAGGCTGCAACCATATAAGCAAACATCACTCAAAGACAAGGGTTGTTAGAAATTATCTCCAAAATTCTACGGACCGTACCAAGTACGTCAGCACATTGGAGCAGTCGCCTACAAGCTAGCTTTTCCACCCACTGCAAAAATCCATCCAGTCTTCCATGTCTCATGCCTCAAGAAAGTGATTGGGAACCATTTCCAAATTCAAATCAGTCTACCTGAATTGGATGAAGAAGGGTCAATATGGCTTCAACCTAAATAGGTTCTTGACACGTGAGAACGGCAGCTACGTGGCTGCACGATCAAGGAAGTCCTCATCAAGTGGAAAGACACCTCTCCGGAAGATGTGACCTAGGAACCTGCCACTATCCTTCAACAGTTTTTGCAGCTTGAACCTTGAGGACAAGGCTATTCTTATGGGGGTGGGGAGGAGGGGGGCATGTTAGGGTCCAACCCTAACCCCCTTATTTATGTAATAGGATCAAGTCATAGTTATAGTTAAGTAAAGATTCAATAAAGCCCATATTAATATTTGTAAGTGGTTGACCTGCATTTAAAGAAGGGACCACAGTTAGTTGCAAATGGGCCATGGTATTAGATAGATGGTATTAATAAGAACAATGGTATTGACCCATGGTATTGCATGTATGAATCCTATATAAAGGATAGAGACTCCCCTCGAGGAGCATCATGTCTTATTTTGTAATTGAGCCCAGCTCTATCGGAGGTTGCCCCCTCGAAGAGGCAAGTGAACATTGCTTTCCTTTCTGAATAATAAAATACTTGCTGTTATTTCTTATTGTTCTGTGTTCTAGGTGTATTTCTTCACATATTTGGTATTCTGGTATCTTTGTGCAGGTCAAGAGCATAACATTCAAATTTTCATCCATCCTTTTTGAAATTATAACTTCCTTGAACACTCTCAATAATTTTTCACTAAACATATAAAAAAACTCTATATAAAATTCTGCTAACAACCCATTTGGTCCAAGTCTCTTGTCCTTCTTAAAAGTATGGAAAATAGAAATTATCTCCTCCTTAGTCATTGTTTTGTACAATTAATCATTAAGGTACTCATGTATCATTCTTGGGAAATAGGAAATGATTTCCATAATCTCAATCAAATTCACCCTTTAAGATTCCTTATACTATCCTTCAAAATTTAGGCCCCTAAATCCACCAAACCTTTAAAACCTCTTACCATAGCATCTCCTTGGTCTTGTGGCTCCCATATAGTCTTAAAATTCCTTCAACTATTCGAAAGGAATGAAAATGCTTCATATTATTACCCCCAAGCTTAATTTAAGTGGCATGACTATTAATTCTCTAGTCTACCTCCTTGTCCAACAATAACTTGCTCCTTTGAGCCTCAAGTTGCTTTAATCTAAGTTCCCGATTTTCTTCAGAAGCACCATATCCAAGTATAGCTACCACCTCCACACTTCTCTTTCAAATTTAATTAATTGATGATCATGTGATCCATACCTCTCCCATGCCCAAGTTGTCACTTTCTTCTTAAATGTTTTTAGTGCCATTACAAACCATGATCAACCCATTTATACCATGGATCAACCCATGATTTATACCATGGTACTTGCTACAAAACTAAAGTATATACGATAAATATATAAATATATTAAAGATCCATTCCCCTCTAAGATCTTTATCACTCTACTTGGGATTGAGTTTGAGATAAGCTACACCAACTAGTCCACTAGCTTCCATACAATTACCAAATCTATTATGTTGGAATTATTATTATACCTGGGGGGGTC